>QUWJ01001202.1:0-17431 GCA_003430845.1 Xanthoceras sorbifolium
AAGATAGATTGGTTGAGTAACAAGTCATTTTTTGACGATCTATGTAAAATAAGGATTATGGAAGTCTTTTTAGTTAAAAAGAAAAAAAAATGACTGGACATAAATAATCAAACTTATATTTGTAATTAAAATAAATTTTAATATTTTATGTAGTTAAAAATGACAAAATTTATATGAGAGGAAAAATCTTTAATAAAACTGTAAAAGTTTATGTGACCGAATTAACTTTTGGGTCGTGACTCGTGAAAACAATGAAGCAACGTTACATATGACCAGATTCACATTGGTGGGTTTGTGTGAATTTGATTGGAAAAATTTGAAGACAGGATGTTAGAGAAGAAAATCAACCGAGAGTAAATGGCCAAAGTTGTACAATTAATTTTGTCCAACAAACTTGCTAAATTGACATGTCAAGTGATTATCTATAAGGTCATTATTTCAAGTTAGCTTAAATTTTATGAGCAAAAGTTTTTTGTTTGTAATTCCTAAATAACTTAGCTAGAATGTGAATAAACGTGATAAGGATTCGAAGTATTCATTCAAATGTGACTAACTTCCAAGAATACTTATGATGAATATTTTAAAATAAATCAATAATTCAAAATTCTAAGCTCTTGAAATTACATTAGAACTATTACATACAAATTTTGGAGATTTTTGGAGATAATTGTGTGAAGAAAATAAAAATGGTGGTTTCAGACCAAGGTCTTCTGATAAAAAAATATCATTAGGTTAAGGTATTTTGATGAAAAACTTCATGACCCATGTACAAATAAAAATTTAATTCAACCCTCTAAGGTTAATGAGACGCGATTTGATCAATTGATTTTTATTTTATTGGAAGAGTTTACTTAATTGAATTATCTCTTAATTCTTTTATTTTACTTTTACCAAATCTAAATACGAGTGATTAAAGTCAAATACGAGTCATAATAATTAGAAATCTCTTTCATTAGGAGATTTCTCCAAATCCTCCAGAGAGAATTTTTTTAAAAATATTTTTTTAATCAAATATAAATTTGATTTCTTTTTTAAAAATTATTTCTAAATATTTGGGTGATGTGGCACTTTTCTCATTAGATAATGTGATTTTGTTTTAGTATTTTAATATTTAATTAAAAAATAAAATATTATAATAATTCTTATTTAGGGGTAATTTAGATATTTTGTAATTTTTAACTAGCTAACTATTAATTTTAAAGATTAAAGAGTTAGTAAGTGATAGCTTTATAGTTTTAACGGTCAAACTTAACGTAAAGAAGTTAAATGTGAATTTTTGCATATTTTGATTATGAGTATAATTCAATAAATCTCGGGTAGGTTTAGTGTTATTTGTTTTTTTCTATAATACTTTTAATAATTATTTTTTAAAAAAATAATAATAATATGTGTCTATTTATATAATAAAACAATTGGAAATAGAAATAAAATTATAGTATAATTAATACCAAAAAGTAATAAAATTGTTTCAAACCAAACATGAGCATATTTATGTTTAACTATTAGATAATTTATCAAACAAAATTTTTAATTTGTAAACAATTAAATAGTTTTTGTATACTATGTTAAAAATGTTTTAGATACAAGAAAATACTAGTATTGCAACTTAAATTTTTAATTTGTTTTCTCGCTTTTGAAAACTATTTCTAAATCACTAATTAAATACATAAAAGGCTGACTTACCAAACTAGAGATGCTGACCTCTAAAAAGGAGGATAATTTCCACAAATTCGTCTAAAAATATATATTATTATTATTATTATTTTAATGAATGTAGTAATAGTTATTTTTAATATAATATTATAATTAAATATTAATTCAGTTTAAAATTTAAAATAATAAAAAAAATGTAAAAATACATTACAAGTCTATTTCAGTCATTATACATTATATATAATCACAACACTTCTAAAATAACATTACCAAACATATATACATTGCTTTTAATCATTATAATTTTAAAAGGCAATTAAATAAACGTTTGCCTAATTATATTGATAATTGATTGCACAATTAACAATAATTATTTTAAAAGTTACAACAATACCAACATGATTTTGTTTGTGAGTAATAATAATAAAAGAGAGCTTTTGAATTGAGTAATTATGTGAATGTGGCTAACAACATTACATATTCGAGTCGCCGTAATACAAGTAGTATATAAAAATAAAAACAAAAATAAAAATAATGAAGACACTGTAACATGTATGATCAAGTGCAAGCCTAATAACTTCAAAAATCAGACTCAAGACGACTCCACCAACTCTAAAACACATAACGAAATAATTTGTATAAAAAATAAAAATAAAAATACTATAATTGTTATTCCTATATAGAACTAACAGTTATCCAAACTACATGACTAATTACATGAGAACCCATGAATCAATAATCCAAAAGAAGCATGATTACGAATGCAGCATCTAATTAATGGTCCACCTAATATTGGCCCTTAAAAACTCATTATCAGATTGTATAGATATCACCTTTGCAAATGTCACCAAAGACTTGTAATATTACATCTTTATCTTGAATATCCATCCAAACTGTAGGTTTACAAGTATTAAGACCCAACAAGACCTTTGTGCCGAGCATAGAAGATTATTATTGAGAAAAGGGATGCGCAAACTATGCCTGTGATGATGACAACCTAAAGTTCAAAAATTGAAAAGATTTTCGTTAAGACCTGCCGGAACACATTGGTCAATGTTTTGAGGGTGATAGCATCTTTTGGTAAACAGGAGATGTACAGCTATATTTTTTTTTTTGACACTAAATGTACAGCTATACTTACCCATTTAAATACATATCCATGGTCGGTCCTCCATGTGTACGGGATGTTCATGCCAAATATTGCAGCCACCAGAGAATACACAGACAAGCAAACAGTCCCAGAACTTAAGAACAGCTCTAACTGGCAGAAATGATAAATATCCATCAATATAATGAAGATAAACTGCTATGGCAAAAAAACTAATTTAAGAAAAATCTATCTAGCTCAAAAGCCAAGAACAAAAGAAGCACTATAGCAATGAGGATTGAGGAGAGATCATGAACAAGAGCAGAAGATTTGATTGGATTCTAAATACATCACCTGAATCAACTGATTTCGATGATTATCAAGCTGCAACAAGAAATAAATCAGATATCAAAACACTTATAATATGTGCAAATACCATAAGGTCTTAATTAAATTGCATTTGCATTGGAGGCCTTCTTTATTAGCTGAACTTCCAAATTGATGGTTGAATCAAACGAAAAACAAATCAAGCCTCAAATAATAGAATAATCACCTGAATATTATATAATCTTCGGTATCATCTATATATTCACGCAACTGACCAGAAAAGAATAATTAAAATAAGTATAACAAACTAAAACAATAAAGCAATAAGTATTAGATTTTTCCCTTTTTTTTAAAATCCACCTCTGTAGTATTCCAGATAATTCAGACTGTGAGCATACCTCCTATTTTCTCCAGTTACATATCCAATAAAATTAAATTGAAGATAAGTTTTCATGCATGGTACTTACTGTGGTCAGTTTGTTCAATGTGCCATCAATTTGCATGAAGTAAGCCTGCAAAAGAAATCCAATATGATACTCAAATTTGTGTTGGTCAAACAAGATCTAGGAATTTTAATGGACAATTATAACCTCAAGCAACATTTCAAGTTCCTCGACATCATTCTCCTCATGAGTTGTTGCAGCACTTGCTCTGCTTGTTCGGGATATTTTTGAACCTATTGTGGGAGAGTTAGGAAACCAATTAAGAACACCAGAACCACTGACAGGTGAAGATGCCACAGCCAACTTCCTTGATAAGTAAAGGTCGGCCATATCATCATCGTCATCCAAAAGTTGTTCAAGTTCATCCCTAACCTGGAACCAACAGTTTTTTTCGAAAGATTTTAAGTCCAAATTCAAGGGTAGAATTCCTTTAATATACGGTCCTTACTAGCTTAAATAGTTAGATGTTACAATACTTTTCTCATATGCATGATAGAGTCATAAATTGAGAAACAAGAACATGAATATAACACAGGATTCCCTCTGAATGTGGACGTTTTAAATTCTAAGTCAATATTACTTTGGTCACAGCTGTTAAAGTGTTCTCCATGTAAAAGGAACAAATAGGACATTAGCTCCTTTTCTGTCTCCCAATCTAGGATATTAAAGGTTTCCAGAGTCACAAGACTCTCCCATCTTGAAGACAATTTCTTCAGTAATTGATCTTTCTCACTGACATCTGGATGGCATTCCAAGTGGAAATTACCATATTCCCTGTAGAAAATTGTAATTATATCCCTTTTGCTTTATGTTATTCTAATTACAACACCAGAAATATCATTCTTATCCATATCCATACTTACTCCATTTTTTCAATTTTATATAATTCGTCTCCTGTCATCCCGTGTGAGTGCAAGAGGATGAGAACTTCAGAGAAAAATGGAACTTTTTTATTGATTCTCACAAATGACTTAAAAGGATTGATTGGAGTGATCAAGATTACCGAATTCCACCTGATCGAAGTATATCATTAAAATCTATCCTTTTTATGTACTTTAGGTCGCTACCTTTGTAGAAAAAATTTGTTCTCTTTCAGAGTGTGTCTCTGTTTTTCACTTCTTTAACCAATTATTCAATCTGATTGAATCTATGTTAACAGCTTCATATTGGCCACATGTAAAATTGAATAAACAGTTAAATGCATAAATATTACAATAAGCATAATTCCGCCAAGAGAGTGGGGGTTCGCCTACAGAAGAACTTTCAAGCAAACCAATGCCCACTGCCAAATCCTTCAGGCAGAAAAGAAAAGCAGAAGAAATGATTTGCACCACATGCGTATGGAGAATAATAGTTTATACAATATCATATGAGTAAGATACGCTAAGCCTCAATCCTGAAATCTGATAAAGAAAAGGTACAGTTTATTCATTGATATGGTCTAAAGGCATGTCTTTGCTTTTCTTGACATATATATGACTTTCATGAGAACTGGGCATGACCATGTATATTATATCATTTAGAAAGATACCCTGTAAACCTGAAAGGAAGTTGTCAAAAGCTACGCAGCACAAGTGGCCCAGACATGTCATATATATATACACAAACCGTCCTATAGTCACTGGCCAACATCTTAAAGAAAATAATGTTCTGGATCTAAGCAACAGAATACTAACCAATAAAACATAGAAAGAAAAGAACTTATACCCTACAAGATTGATGAATTCATTCAATGCTATAAATACCAGATGCCATGTAGATATCAAGAAGTAAACATACCTTTTGAACCCGATTTGTCAATCTTGTCATTGCACTTTTCAATTTACGCACCCGGTCCAAATTACGACTGCTAATCTTCACATAAGTATAATTAATCTTTTAGGATATAGTGAAAAAGATTTGTACTTAAACCTTACCAAAAATAAGGGGATTTAAGTATAGGCACAACAAATGGATCGGAAACTAAAAATTACGAAAGACTAGAAAGCAAATAAAACTTTCAATTAATTTACTTAAGCCGGCAATTCCAAACATAGCTATGAACCCAAATTTGATTGATAAGTTCATCAACTGCAAAATTTAGGTGACCTAGGCAATCACCAGGAATAGGGACAACACACATGCAATCCAAAAATTTAACTATCTGGAGTAAGCAAACAGCACAGTTCATTTATAATGCCTTTACCTTGGAGGTCAACTCATCTAAAGCAGGATATGTATCAGTCTCCAGTTCTCTTGTACGCGCATCAAGAAAACTACAAATGGCTTCTAGAGCAACTTCTAATGCACGGAATTCAAATGGAAATTCTACATTGCATAGAGAGAGACAGCCAAAAAGATCATTTCAATCTTGCAAAATTTATAATAATACAATTTCTTAAGGTAACGAGAAAACGTGAAATTTTCTTTTAAAAGCTATATATTGTAAAGAAAATGACGACACAATAAAAAAATATATCATTGAGAGAGAATTACCATTTTCTTCACCGGTGTCGATGTCATTTCTGACCCCGGGGTGCTCATCTTCTTCTCCTTGGCCTTGGCTTATGGGATTGTCCGGAGCCAATCGTCTTTGAAGTTGCTCTACAATGGGAATCACATTATCATCCAGTGGATCTCTAAGCAATACCTATCGCAAAGCAAATTATGCTTTCGCCTTATAAACACACTTCAATTCTATTCTATCATATCATTTTTATACTAAAAACTCTGGAACAGAAGTGAAATTGAAGTTGAATTGGTTAATATCAAAACTAAAAGCTCAATTACCTCATCAGCTGTAATAATGGCTTTAATATGCTACAAGAAACCCAAAATGAAACAAAATTAACCAACTAAAAGAGTCGCAAAATCAAAGAACCAAAAGAGATGGTAATAATATAAATCAGAGAAAAGTGACCTCCAATTGAGAACAATAACTTTTTCTCTACCGAGAATAGTTGAAGGATATGATAACATAGGATCAAGCATCCGAAGATCTCTAGCATGAATCTGAACTCGCCTCATAATAACATACTTGTCTACATCAAGTATGGTGCTGTGTCCATTGTGGTCAAGCAGAATCCAGCTCCTGGAAACTGCGGTCTTTTTCTTCAACGAAGCCTGATCCACTGGAACCATAAACCCATCTCGAATCATTTTACAAGTATTCGATTTCAATTCAGAATTCAAAACCAAACACCCACACCCACCCGCCAAGTAAAAACGAGAAAATGTTCTCTGCTTGCTATTGGAAATGAGTAGAGGAACAGAGAACACGCATGTTTGAATGTGACTGGGAATAATTTAATATTGAAGAGAGGATGTTTTAGAGAGAGAAGAGGTCGGGTGTAGAGGAATCTGGTAAGAGTGGTGGGAGATATTTGCATGGCTTTTAGTGGCAGAAAGTGGAGTGTTGCAGTGTTCACTTCAAATGGAGGGGAATGGGTTTTGAACAGATAAGTTTCTCTTTGTTTTACTCGCATATGTTGGCGCGTGATTTCACCTTCCATAATTCAGTGTTTAAAATCGCTTTTCAGTTTTCATGAAAGTCAAAAGTTGAGAATAATCACATAATTCTAGTGATTGGTAATTAGGGATGGGCGGTTCGATTTTAGATAAAATTGATGAAAATTGATAATTTATTTTAAAAAAAGTGAACCAAATCGATAAATAAGAATAAAGTTAATCGAACCAAATCAAATTAAATTAGATTTATTTAGTTTGATTCAATTTAGTTGATTTGGGGACCTATTCAGTCATATAAACTAAATCACCGTAAACAAGAAACATGACTAGATATAACACTGAAGCCATCAAAGACAAACCATGAGCTAATTCCTGACACAGTCACATGAATGACACAAATACTTTAATGAATCAAAAACTTAAAACAGCTGAAACAAAAACATAAATAAAACACAATGATGAGTTGCTCTCTGGGTTGGTTGGAATATAAAAAAGAAACCCACCCCATAATCATTTCTCCTATCATTTTCTCACAAATCAAAATTAAATTTTGACTTGAGAAAGAGAAAAATCAAACAAGAGAACATCCACATACATAGAAGATTGATCAAAATGCAGGTTGAAAAATGATAAGATAATAGTAACATTAAACATAGTCTCACTGGTACCCAAAATTGTAACAAGAGACAAAAAGCACCCACATTTGATGAAAACTCCTTTAAAAGCTGATATAAACAGTGAAAATCTAGGAACTTTAGGGTGATAGAGGTGGAAAAAAAGAGAAACCAATTGACCCAATTGTATGATCTCAGTCCTGATACAGAAAAATAACCAAATTTTTTTTATATGTATATATATTCGGTTTTACGGTTCGGTTTCGTCGGTTTAGGGCTCCAAACAGTGAACCGAACCAGTTTAATTGGTTTTGAAAAAAACCAACTGAACTAAACCAACAAAAACTGTTGAACCGGTTCAAAACTGTCCGGTTCGATTTGGTTCAGCGGTTTCGTGGTTCGATTCGGTTTCATATCCATCCCTAATAGTGATGATTTGTAAATTGTAAGTAAAAAAAGAGAGTTGTGTTAAGGGGTGTACCCCCTAATTTTGTTAAGGTGAGCGAAAATAAAATAATTTTTTTAGCGAATATTAATAATATTAAAAATTTAATTGATTGAAAAGTAAAAATAAAATGAGATAGAAAACATAATTGAACTTTAAAGTATATTAAGCTTCAATAAGATAATAATAAAAATAAAAAAAATATGCATTACAAATACAAATAAATTTTACTAAAACTTTATCTTGTGAGATTTTATACAATCAAACTTGTGTATTATATATTTTAAGTCAATATTATTAGTAATCTCCTCAGCTTTTTAATTTAGATATATAAGTTTAAAATTAAAAAACTTATTTAAATACAATAAGAGAGAATGACAATTATTTTAATCATTTTGAGACGTGAGAGAACAGAGCATATGGGTAGAAAATTGGTTGGTCTAGTCTATATTTAGAATAAGGGTAAATTAACGTGAGAAATTTTTTTTAATTTAATTAATAGTGCTAAGTTAAAGGGGTAATATGTAATTATGTTTGAAAAATTTTTAAAAATCTTACCCGGGCAACAGCCCGGATTGCCCACCAATTGGGTCCGCCTCCGCCTCTGTCGGCGCTGAGTTGGCCTCTCTGTGCTGCATAAAAGTTGATTATGACTCCCGTAAAAGAAGTTAAAAGTGGAACATCGCATAATAAAAAAGCGCGTGAAGGGAACACAAAACATAAACGTCATTCTCACATTCCTCCAAAATATAACACACACAATATATATATATATGTATATGTATAGAGAGAGAGAGAGTGGTGGGCTGGTGGCCAAACGCCGATTGGAAAAGTAACCTTCATTTGCAAGTCATTTTCTATTAATTAGGTTTTGTTTTTTTTTTTAATTTTTTTCAATGTTTTTCAACACCACTACTTCAGAGTCGGACACCCACCCACGTATATTATTGCTGCACGCCACATTTTATTTGTAATAATATCTCATCCATGTAGAAAGTGTTTAAGTTTGAAGTTTTGATTGTTCAATAATGGTTGTAACCAACTCCTTAATTGGCTTCCATGCTCTCGAGTTATGGTTGTTTTCAAATGGCCCAGTCAAGCTTAAATCTTTTTTTTTTGGTTGATAAAAGTCAAGCTTAAATCTGGTATAAGTTGAATCGTACCTAATCAAATACGTGTAGAATTATAAATGGGTCGACTCCAGTTTTACTCAAGAGTAGAGATGTATACACCTCTTTACAAATGTATGTGGCCTCTTTGCTAAGTACACCCCCATTAATAATTTTTGAAAAAAAAAATTCTAATGAGATTTATTGGCAATTATAATACAATAAAATTAAAAAATATAATTTTTTTTTGTATTAAGTAATTTATATTTATATATTGATATTTTTTAAAATAAGGGATATAATCATTTTCCACCTTAAGTTTTAATATATCTCCATTTTCACCCCTATTATTTTTTTCTCTCTCTTTTACACCCTATTATTTAATAAAATAGCCATAATACACCCTCCGTTAAGTCAACGTTTGATTTAAATAGTTGACCGTTAATTGTTAAGGATAAGATTGTAATTTAAGGTTGCTATAATTATTCTTTTAAGGGTATTAGGTAATTTTATATTTTTAAAAATAAAATAAATTATTTTAATAATCATTAACCATGGCCCATGAAAAAAAAGTTGTCACCACATAATGGAAAGAATAAACTTTCCAAATGTGCCTACCATTTCCACGACTCACCTTCTCCATCGACTCACCTTCGTTTCTTCATCTCTTATTTGTGTCTCCCATCTCTCTCAACAGTTTGACTTTGGCTAAGAGGTTAGTGTTTTCGTTCTAACCTCTTCTATTTTGACTTATTTTTTATTGTTTGATGCATGCAGAAAATATTTGTTGTTGATTACACAGTGGTAGAAAGATTTTTTAGGGTTCTTATTTTTGAAAAAATTGGGGCTTTTTGAAATCCAAGTGACTGTGTTTTGAACTTGTTTATGATGTTTACGGTCTTAGTTTTAACAAGTTTTTTGTCATTTTACAGCATAGCTAGTGAATGTATAGGAGATTACCTCTAACCATCACAAATTTGTATCTAGGTTTGAGAAAGCACATTAACCAATTTTCTTATGCTGCTTTATCTAAATTCTAAAGTAAATTTCCATCCTGATATTCTTAATACCATATGCTAAATTTGTTCTTCCAGTATGAAATAAAAAATAATAAAAAACCAAACCACCTTGCGTTGATTCCCTTGTCTCGAAGTCTTTCGATTTTCCATCAACATATGATTTTGAGATGGTTGATTTTTTATTATATCACAAACCGATTTGACCCAAGCAGAAGTTAAGTGGGCTTTGAATCCTAGTAGAGAATGAATAGTTTCGCCAAGGTTATGAACGAATGGTTTTGAGTCCATGGTCTTTGTAATCTGAATGTAATGAATGAAGTAAAGATTTGTCCTGGTCTCAACTTTCCATATCTGTAACCTGCTGTTTTTATTTTGCAATGAATAAATCAATAAAGTACTGATCAGCTGTTTAAGAGATGATGAGTTGAACATACAGCTGTGTGTGTATCTTTTATATATATATATATATATATATATATATATATATATTTAAAGAAACTTAATCTATTTTTTTCACTGACAGAGAATAAGAGAGACAGATGCTGCTGGTGCCCTCAACTTCCCAACTTCAGTCAGAACCTCCAACTCAAACACAGCCCCAGTCACAAGTGATGCAGCATTAATTCCGATGGACTGATGCTTGGTTTTTTGTTGTTTTTATTTTTTTTGTTATTGAACATGCAATTAGGGGTATAGCATGAAAGTTGTTCATGTTGCTAGCTAGCATGTTTCAGTGTGTCTACATGCTGATGAACACTCATTTTGTTGATATGTAGCAGGATAAATAGTTTTTGTTGTTATTTATCTTTAATTTTTTGCTTATAATGTTGGTGTGATTTCTATTCTATTTTTATTGAATACAATTTAAATGGATGGATGTAATGTTTGGTATCTAATGAACATATGAAATTAATGTTTTTCTTTAACACCTATTTTTTATTTTATTTTTTTTAATCTCTACAGGTTGTATTTTTATTATGTTTTTATCATATATATACACACACATGAAAAAAAAAATTTGGGATATAATTGTCTTTTTAAACTTAATAACATGTGAGGGGTAAAATAGTCTTTTATGTATTTGCATGTGTCGAAATTTGTTTTATTATGTCTTTTAACGGTGTAATAACAGTAGGGTGTAAAAGAGAAAAAAAAAATAAGATTAAAAATGGAGAATATATTAAAACTTAGGGTAAAAAATGATTATATCCCTTAAAATAATTTTTAACGGGGTGTACTTACAAAAGGAGTATAATATAATTTATGTGGGTGCAAATCTTGCCACTCTTTACTCAACCTAAACCCACCTATTGGTTTTAAAATTAAACGCAAACCCGTTTGCTATTATTTTAATGGGTAACCTCAAATCGATTTATTTAACATGTTATCTATTATTATTATGGGTAATTTTAATTTAGCTTCTATTTTTTAATAAAACATCACTTTTTTATTTATATTTTTTTTTTGATTCACGTAATTTCTAATGTTTCCTAAATAAATTAAATTGGTCATTTTGATTAACTTTTTAATGGTCAACCATCACAAAATTATTTAAAAGACAGTTTTACCCTTAAAGAATTCAATTAATAAAATTAAAATTTTACCTTATAATAAAATATAATAAAAATAATTAAATAGAAAAATAATAAAATAATATTAAACTAAATTATAAAAACTTAAAAATATAAAACCTATTAAAAAAATTCAAATTAAATTATTTTATAAGGAAAAATTAACATTTAAAAAATTAAAGAATAGAATTAAAAAAAATTAAAAAAATTCAAATTAAGTTATTTTATTAAAAAATTAACATTTAAAAAAATTAAAGAATAAAATTTAATTCTCAATTTAATTTATTTTATTTTATATAAGTTTTTAACCTTTTTTATTCTTTATTTTTTAAAATATTAATTTTTCTAGTAAAATAATTTAATTTGATTATTTTTTAATAGGTTTAATATTTTTAAATTTTTATAATTTAATTCAATATTATTTTATTTATTTTTCTATTTAATTTTTTTTATATTTTAATTGGAAGATCAAATTGTAATTCTATTAATTCTTCAAGGGCAAAACTGTCAAATAGTGATGGTTGACTGTCAAATAGTTGATCAAATGACCAATTTGATCTATTTAGGAAACGTTAGGGACCACGCGAATCAAAAAGAAAATGTAAGTAAAAAAATAATGTTTCATTAAAATGTAGTGACTAAATTGAAGTTCCCTTTATTATTATTAGCAATCTAGTATTTCAATTTGTTTAAAGAAGAAAAAACGAATACTCAAATATAAACATATTATAATGCAATTATAACTTGTACCTAGATTTAAATTAAATTGAAAATAAATGTACATTAGGACTATGTTATGAAAAAAAATAGTTAGATATGTAGGTGTATGAGGCGTAATGTTTCATGTCGGTAAAGTTCAGTCTATTCGTCAACTATTTTTTAATAAAAAAAAAATTAGTAGCAAAAATGTCCAGAACCATAATTAATTTAGGAAATTTAGGATTTAGTTTTACACTGTACAATTTTTTTTTAAAATAAAATAAAATTTTATTGTTTTAACATATTTTAATAGGTCTTAAATTCAAACCCCAATTATGATTTTTTGGATTTTAAGAACCTAACCTATTAATAGCCCAACCCAATAAAACTAGACCATCAGCCATTTTTTGCGAATTGCTTTGGACTCAATTAATGGTTGAATGTACAAGCTGCAACCTCAAATCTATACATTTTTAAATAGAATCCAATTTTTTTTCATTCTCTCTCTCTCTCTCTGTCTCTCTTTTTTTTTTCAACACTACCAGAACTGGATTACATCGAATCATATTTATTTGATTACTGAATTGAGTAGTTTCATATTTATTCTCCAAATCCATTCAATTTATATAGCACCCACCCCATAGAGTTAGCAAATGTACACTGTAAAAGCCCAATGCAAATAAGCTTACCAGCATGAAATGAAATGGGCCATTGAAAAGCCCAATTATCATAATCATCATTCATCGGCATAATGAAAACCTAATTATTAATCTACCAACAAAGATAAACTTCACCATTACAAATTGGGGGAGCTCAATTAACTTGCAAGTTAGGTTGTAAATGGGTCACCAAAACCAATACGTGTAGCAATAGTCCACTGTCCATATCAACATTCGTATTATGGTAGTAGCAGCACATAATTTGAGAAGATCTCAAATTCTCAATAGAATCTGTTAGTATCAAACTCTAAATAAAAAAATAAAATAAAAAACCATTACTCTTACAAAAATAATTATCAAGATATAATTCTACAATTTCAAAAAATAATAATTCTACACAAATTGGTCGCAACTGAATTGTCATACAAATTATAATTAGTTACAAAACATCGCATTGTTTAGACAATAGAAAATCCGACGATAACCTTATCTAGGACATGAAATCAAGGAATCAGATGTTTGAACCACAGTTGACTATAGACGACCTTTGATCATAAATATTCATCAGATCAACGAATGACAATACCTCCGTAGTTCTCACTCCTCGTCATTCCCGTCGCAAATCTCGACGTGTACCCCAAAGTATATAAATCCCGAATCAAATATAACATTATATTTTTATAAAAAAACCTAAAAGAGAGAAAAAAAAGAAAAAGAAAAAAAAAAGCACCTCCCTCGGCCTAACAGACCCGAACATGGAAAACAAGCTCTTTCACGTTTCTTCTCTCTAGAACTATAACTTTCTCTTTCCAAAAAATGAAAGCGCAAAACAAGGAATACTGAAACCCTAGTTTCAACTTTCCTTTTCGATTCCTTGTTGTCCAAACTTCGAACATTTCGTTTGTTTTTTCAATTTACGAAATGATCGCGATTTTCAATTTCTCAAGTGTGTTTTTTGGAGAACGATTGAAGAGAGAGAAAAAAAAAGCCTAGATAGATTGAGGATTTGGTGTTTATATATTATTTGTTTGAATATACAGAGATTGTTATTGATGAAGCAAGTTCGTCGATGGCAGAGGATTTTGATCCTCTCTATGCTCTCTGTTTCTGTGATCGCTCCCATCGTCTTCCTCTCTAACAGGCTCAAAAACTTCACTTCTGTCGGTAAGCTTCCGTACACATCGTTTTCGTTCTTTGTAGATGTGGAAATATGTATGTAAACGATGGCATCAAGTTTTAAGTGATAATGGAGTGGATTATCATACAATGGAAATTTGTTTCTGATTAGATGTTGATCATTTGAGTAAGGAACGTGTTTGTTGATAACTGAAGATTCAGGATATTGTTAATATTTTTTTTTTGCTATTTACTTTTCGCCATTTGCATATATAGTCTTATTTTATTTATGTATTGATGTATCTTGTTTTTCTTTTGCATTTGTGAATTGTCATGGCAGGAATGAAGGAGTTTATTGAGGAATTGCCTACTACTGTATGAATCTCTGTTTCTCTGAATATGAGTTTTCTATTTTTGTTTCTTATGTTATGGCTGGTTGGTGGGAAAAATGGGGAAAAGGAAAGAAAATGGAGTTGTGGATTCTATTTTATGGAAATTATAGTTTTTTTCAATTTACGGAGGTGTTGTGACTTCTTAAGAACTAGAATAAGGAAAAACCTCTGGTTTAAACCTTTTGGTTTTCTTGTCATTTTCCCAGCAACTGAATGGAACATAGATGTTTTTGTTTCTTGCTGGGGATTAAATATAACTTTCGTTTGTTTGGTGCAGACATTTAGTGCAGATATAAGACTCAATGCTATCGAACAGGTATTTATTTATAATAGTTGAGTTGCTTTTACATTTTAATTTGAAATTGTTTTACTATTTACATGTGTTGAATTTGGTGTGATTTGTGGTTTAGGAAGCTAGTGAAGGTGTGAAAGAGCCAAAACTAGATGTATACAAAGATAAGAAGATTGTCTCTGTGGTTAGTTACAGCACTGCTGTTGAGAATAACAATAACAAACAAAATGGAAATGCTGGAGATACTGTTAATATTTTGGAAAACCATGGTTGGTACCGTAAGGAGTATATGTTTTCAATTTACTTTTTGAATGCTTTCTTAGTTACTCTATGGATTGAAAATCTACGTTAATTTGCATTCATTACGGCTTACAGGAACAAATGGTGAAATCAAAGAACAAAATCAGCAAATAGAGCAGAAAACAGTATCACCAGCATCTCGTGAAGAGGTATGTATATGTTTGAAATTTTATGATTGACAGGTCATATTATAGTAGATTGTAGGTTTGAATATGGTCTAGATAACTGTGATAGTCCCTGGTGAATTGTATTGCAAAAGAGTGGCTAGTGCATGAGGGGTAATGCGAAAGACAGACAGGATATTTTTGCACAACTTTTCTTTTCATGTAAAATTTAGATAGATGATCAGAGCAGCCTACTTCTTAGAGTGGCTTGATATTGCTCTTGCCAGTTTAACATATCTAGACTTACTTTAGATACCAAAATTTGCCAGTAGTACCATAATAAATCTCACTAGGGGAATTTAAAGGATGCAGGATAAGTGAAAATCGTGGTGAAATAAATGTTCGTTTCTGTTCCCCTTTGTCATCTACATAATTCAGATACCTGTAAGAAGATACAAGCTTGGGCAGGAATTAGTATGGATTGAGTAATATGATTTCCATATCATGTTCAGCAGTTTGTACAATTTTCTAATTCGTCTTGATTGCAGCAGCAGACCAATCAAACAGCAGGTCGACATGATCATATTGTACAAGCTTCATTGCAGAGAGTGACAGATGAAAAGGTGAAAGAGATGAAAGATCAAATACTTCGGGCCAAAGCATACTTGAATTTTGCACCACCAGACAGCAAGTCTCACTTGGTAAGAGAGTTGAAACAGCGTATTAAAGAAGTGGAGAAGGCAGTTGGTGCAGCGACTAAGGATTCTGATTTGTCAAAGAGGTATAAAGATTACTAACTCCCTTTTCCTATAGCAATTGACTCAAGGGTATGGCGGATTTTGGAAAAAGTAATTGAAAGTGGATTCTTTTAATACAGATGTTGTTAGTATATTAATTGAAATTGGAAGGAAAATAATCCTAAATCTTATCAAGCATTTTTAGCTAAAGAAATTTGGGATCTTAACACCATTGAATTTGCAGTGCTTTGCGTAAAATGAAAGGAATGGAAGCTTCCTTGGATAAAGCCATTCGTGTTTACCCAGACTGCACCACCATGGCTAAAAAGCTCCGTGCAATGACTTACAATGCTGAAGAACAAGTCCGTATGCAAAAGAATCAAGCTACATATCTTGTTCAGCTTGCTGCTAGAACAACCCCAAAAGGCCTTCACTGCCTTTCTATGCAGCTAACAGCTGAATACTTTGCCCTGCAACCTGAAGAGAGGAAGTTCCCTAACCAACAAAAGTTGCAGGATCCAAATCTGCATCACTATGCTGTCTTCTCTGACAATATTCTGGCTTGTGCAGTGGTTGTGAACTCCACAGTCTTCTTTGCAATGGTAAAATGCTTCTATTCTTTTGGTGCTAGCTTCTGTGATTTCTTTTTGTACCCTATTATAATTTTCTTTTCCTTTTGATTTAATTTTTCTACTTCATCAGTTTAATGATTATACTCCTTATCTTTAGTTCTCTAATAATAGTGAATTGCATAGGAAAGTGAATTGGAAAAGTTATAAGAAGACGGTAGTTCATATATATTGCATCTGTCTGTGATTGTGGTGCTGCACTGATGCTGATGCACCATAGCTGTTGTCCCAAAATAGTAAGCATCAGTATGTGCATCATAGTTTATCACATATATATACTTTTATGTGTAAATTATGTGATGGGTAGTAAATGAATACCATTACTGCTTTCCAAGCAATGACACAATGGATTACAGTTTTCCTTTCTAAGCCCTAGGTTAAAGATCCTAGACTTAATCATGAGGAAATATATTTAATGGAAGTCAGTTGAATGCAAACAGTATTCAGAGCCGATTTAGAGTTCAGACATCTTAAATCTTTCCCTAATTTGACCAGGGTTTTGTAAACAGGTTTTGTTGGAATCTAGTAAGATGGTTGTTTCTTAGGTTTGTACTCCTTTCCAGGTGAAGCATCTTAATGTCATTTTTTTGTATGGTATTGATAAATGTTACTTCTAAAGCTTTTTTGATTTGATATTGAAGAGGCTTTTCATGGTTTTTGTTAGGCATCTGGATACATACACATATATGTACTTGAATGTACTAGTTTGGTGCATGTAGATCTCATTTTATGAGGTATAGAGCGAGAAACCTCTGCAGGCAATATATGTATCTTCCACAAATGATGTC
>QUWJ01000647.1:0-202968 GCA_003430845.1 Xanthoceras sorbifolium
GATCTCATCCAAACCCAGAGTTATGGCTCATAAGTTCAGAGTAACTGTTATACCGTTGTTTAAACCACTTCAAACGGCTTTGCTATTGGACAAAAGTCTTTTGGCACCCAAGTTTTCCATTAAGAGTGAGGAATATTTTTCTTTCTACAGTTACCTTGCTCAATAAACCATTACTATCACACCATCCACAAATGACGGCATCAACCATGAGTCTTAGCAACTCGTTACTTTCTTCCAACGTCCATACTTTGTACAATTTTTCCACATATTTTCCTTTCCTATTCTCTTTGTTATTTCCTTGGTGTGAATCTCTTATTATAAATCTAACTGCATTATACATGTCATATGATAAATAATTAAAAAAAAACATAAAATTTTATTAAAGTATCATTTTTTAACTATTCAATTAAGTTTTTAGTATTCTAATCTAAGATTTTATATAGGCAGTGGCGCACTAGTTTTTGGTATTCTTATCCAAGATTTTTAGGGGCAATGGCGCATTAGACACGATTTATGCATCAATCATACACCAAGTCAATTATTTACATACAAGCAATTATATCATTCTCGTGGTCATCCAAGTAAAAACATTACACCATATATAATTGTGATTCACATGTTAATCATCCATTCTTTTCCCACATCATATATATTCACATGCTGACTTTACAACAACAAAAAATAAAAAAAAACCCCAACAAAGTCACATGCCCCGCATCACAAAGTTGTTCACATGCTTTCATTATAATAATACCAAATTTATCACATTCTTCCACCAAAAAAAATCTATTGCGGCTATGCAATCATATCATCCAAGAATTGTAATGGAAGGCAAAAAAAGAAAAACGATTTACTTACCCAGAACTTGAACCGTGCATTGTTACTTCTCAAATTGAAAGTCTTTAAAAGTTTGTGGGGTGAATGACAGAGAAATTGTGAGATTAGAGTATTTATACTTCACATCAAAAGTCTACAAAAATCTAGATTTTTTATAAATCTATAAAAAATCTAGATTTTTTATAAATTTATAAAAAATTATGAATTTTTTGAATACTCCCTAACTTTTTTAAACTTCATAAAAGTCTATATTTAATACCCTATGACATTTATGTACTTTAAAAAAGTCTATTTTGAATACCTCAAGACTTTTGTAGACTTTTAAAAAGTATATGAAAGTCGATATTGAATATCTATTGACTTTTATGGAGTCTTTAAAAGTATATATTTAATACATCCAAACTTTTAAAATCCACAGAAGTCATTAAAAGTCATAAAAAGTTGATATTAAATAGACCCCCCTAACTGTTTGATTTTCGTTTATGATCAATTGTGTTGCTTTGGGTGATGTTGTTCCGTAGAGGGGGCTTCAGCAAGGCTACCATCTTTCACCCTTTTTTATTCCTTTTGTGCTCTGAGACTTTTGCTTCACTATTTCAAAGTGCAATTTTGCACGGAAAATTCAAAGCTAGGAAATGCTTATGTGGAGAAATCAACCACCTTTTGTTCGTAGATGACAATATTATTTTCTGTCATGCTACTTCGACAAATTGTTCTTCTCTTCAAAGGATTCTTACTTTATATGAAAAAGGCTCTGGTCAGCAAGTGAACTTTTTGTTGTGACGTTTGCCCCTTGCGTCCCTATGTCTGTTCCAAAATTCTAATTAATCTTGTCTAGGGTTATTAGTGAATCACATTAATAATAAGTATTTAGATTTACCAATCGTGGTTAGCCATCATAAACGCAAGATCTTTGCTATCATTAAGGAAGAGTTTGGGGAAGAATTAATGGGTGTCGTCACATGCTCTTCTTAGTTGGTGGGAAATAAATATTATTTAAGGCTGTTGTGATGACGATCCCTACCTATACGATGTATATTTTTCGTTTATTTGGAACTTTTTGTAAAAAGCTTGAAGCTATAATGTCAAAATTTTGAGTAGGGTTTAACGGTGAATCAAATAAAATAAATTGGCTGGAAGGATCTCATCTTTGTCGTCTTAAGGTTTGTAGTGGACTTGGTTGTAAAGACCTTCATCTTTTTAATCAAGCTCTCCTAACAAAGCAAGCTTGGTCGTGGGCTGTCTTTTTAACTTATTTGATAAGGTATTAAAATTCAAATATTTTTCAAACTCTTATTTTCTACAATGCAATCAGAGGAGGAATTGTTCACATGTTTGACACAGTGTTTTATGGGGAAGACATTTGTTGTGTTAAGGCTTGATTTGGCATGTGGTAATGGTACAAAGATTAAAGCTTTCTCTTATCCAAGGCTACCTTAATCTACTAATTTTAGGCCAAACGTTGACATTGTTTGTTTAGAATTTTCATCACTTTATTTTTATAAAGATGATATGTTGTATAGTTTTATAATAAATTTGGTAAGTATACAGTTTGAAGTGAGTATCGTTTAGCTATTTGACAGGGTGATTACAAGGTACTTCGGACTCATATTTTATGAAAAGTGGAAATTGTTATGGTCTTTGAATATTCCTCCTAAGATTAAGATTTTCTTATGGATATTATGTTTTGACGCTTTGCCATCTTTTCATAATTTATTATACGTGGTGTAGTTGTTCCTCTTTAGTGTCCTCACTACCGTGAAGAACCAAAATTATATTTTCATGCTCTATTTTTATGTGAAGTAGTCAAGGAGGTTTCGCATGCTAGTGATTTCTGGAATGCTATTTCTTCGTGTTCTTTGGTGCATCCTTTTGATATTTGATTCATGTCTTGAACAACTTGCAGGGCTTGGATGTAGATTGCTTTTATGTTGTTCTATGGCATGTTTGGATTTATAGGAATAATCTTGTTTCAAAATAAGCGTGAGT
Source organism: Xanthoceras sorbifolium (assembly GCA_003430845.1). NCBI lineage: Eukaryota > Viridiplantae > Streptophyta > Magnoliopsida > Sapindales > Sapindaceae > Xanthoceras > Xanthoceras sorbifolium. The sequence goes on from QUWJ01000647.1 coordinate 2,827, forward strand.
CTTAAGATAGTCCTGACATTTAAAGATATTCCTGAAGTTGCTGATGGCTTGAGCATACTTGCTCTCTCCGTTCCCTTAAACACATACACACACTAGATTCTCACAGCGGACTTAGTCCTATCTTTTTAATATCATCTAGGGTCAAATTATCAACAACAGTCTTCAGTCCTTATGCTAATTTCCAAATCTAATACTTTTGTTGGAATTTTCTTCTTGTTACATCTAGGGCCGGTTCTGGCATTTTGGATGCCCAGGGAGAAAGATCCGAAATAGGGCCCTTATTTATGTAGATTTTATAAATTTTAATAATTATCATAGACATATTTTTTTTATATATAAATGAAACATCATCATATTTGGATCAAAAAAATCAACACAATTAAAGTAATATATAAATAACTTTAGTACATTACCAATATTTCTAAAGTTTCCTGAAATCACTATAAATTGCTAATATATATATTAAAAATTCTACACACCAACATTTCTAATAGCTCAAGTACTCCAAAACATTGTATTTCAACTTCAAAATATTTCCATAAAGCCAAATTCAAAATATTTCCACAAAGTCAAATAATTGCAAAACAAAATAACCATACACAATTTTTCATACTTTATACTTCATACTTCATACTTCATGTTTCATACTTCATACTTCATGTTTCATACATCATACTTCATGTTTCATACTTCATGCTTCATATTTCATACTTTATACTTCATACTTCATATTTCATGTTTCATACTTCATACTTAATACTTCATACTTCATGTTTCAGACTTCATATTTCATACTTCATACTTCATACTTAATACTTAATACTTCATGTTTCATACTTCATGATACTTCATGTTACATACTTTATACTTAATACTTAATACTTCATACTATATGTTTCATACTTCATGTTTCATACTTCATGCTTCATGTTTCATACTTCATGCTTCATGCTTCATATTTCATACTTCATACTTCATATTTCATACTTCATACTTCATACTTCATACTTTATGTTTCATGTTTCACACTTCATACTTCATGTTTCATACTTCATACTTCACACTCCATACTTTATGCTTCATAATTCATAATTCATACTTCATATTTCATACTTTATACTTCATACTTCATGTTTCATACTTCATACTTTATACTCCTTACTTCATGCTTCATCTTTCATACTTCATGCTTCATGTTTCATGTTTTATGCTTCATGTTTCATGTTTCATACACCATATTTCATACTTTATTGACAGGCCCCTAACCTGCTATCTCTCATTAGGTAGCTTGCCGGCACTCCACGGTAGCTTCCCAATCGAGGCTTGCCCCGCTGAAAGGCTTCCATGAAGCTAAGCCGTTTCTTTTAACTGAAAATCTGAGTAGGAATTTTTTTTTTTTATATACAAAACTATTTTTTAAAAATTTTGGCAGAGTCTCCTCTGTTTTTCTAAAATTACCAAATTTTGGAGATCTGCATAAAAACTTGAACACTTCTATAACCTTTCAAGTCTCAACTACTGTGGACCTCTGGTCCATCTCAACAAATCACACTCACACAGTTTAAACATCAAAATAAAAAGTTATCAAAGAATAATAAATCAAATCTTTAAATAAAATACTTATACACTTAAAACAATATTAAAATATAAACTTAACAACTGAAGCATTATATATCTTTATAAAACAATCACAGCATCCTTTGACTGGTCCTGCTGGTCTTTGGTGTCCCTGAAATGTCTGCGCCTGTACTTGAGAGGTTGATTTAAAAACATAAAGAGAAACTAGAGTGAGCTAAATGAGCTCAGTGAATGTGTTTCTAATTTACTGAAAGATCTTAAATATAATAAAATTAACTTTGAATTTAACTGAAACTCTTCAAACTTATTACTATTACTGAAAACTGATAAACTGAAAACTCTCTGCTATTGCTGAAAACTGATAAACTAATATACTTTTTAAATACAAGCTAAGAATGTTGAATCGATAAAATCTGATGGCCAAGCCTAAATAATTACTTTTAATTTACAATTGTAATACTTAAAATTCTATTATAACTATTTACTTGGCTACTTTTCTGAAAACTGAAAAGCTGAAATAATATACTGATCTAAAAACTGAAAAGCTGGAATAATATATTTTCCTGAAAACTGAAATGCTGAGATAATATATTTTTCTGAAAACTGAAAACTGATATCATATACTTTTTTGAAAACTAATAAACTAATATAATATACTTTTCTGAAAACTAATAAACTAATATAATATACTTTTCTGAAATCTGATAAACTGAAATAATATTCCTTTATATTTCTGAAACTGAAAAGCTAATATGATATTCTTTTCTGAAATATACTTTTCTGATAAAACTTCTCTGATTAAACTTTTCTAATCATATAGTTTTCTGATAATACTCTTTTGATAAAATGCTTTTCTGATAATAAACTTTTCTAAAAACTTATTCTATCTCCTGAAAACAATGTACTGAAATCTGTAATCATCTGTTTTCTGAATACTGTACTGAAATCTATTTTTCTGAAAATCTAGCCAAGCCTAACGTAAAAAACTCTTAATTTAATATTCTGTACTGATAATCTAAAAATATTTCTGGCTTGACTTCTGTATCTGAAAACTTCCAATGGACCCCTAAGCTGAGCTGAACTCATAGGTCGACTAACTAGCGCCGTACCATATGAGTGGGTCACAGGGCGACTAACTGCGCCGTCCACTGTGACATCTGATATAAGTCACGAGGCGACTAACTGATGCGCTCAACGTGATATCTGATAAAAGACATATCGCTGTCTATGAGCGGAATGCTGCATCGCAACATATAGCGAGACAACACCCCAATGTGTGGGCGACTGACAGACTCGACAGACTCAACCCCCCTAGAGTTAGCGAACTGTCCCCCCTTAACTTGCCACAAACAATTGGAATGTACCAGCCGGGTCTAACTGCTGATAACTGATCTGATAATCCATAGGAAATTCATGGGTTTGAAAACTGTTTTCTTTACTTTGAAAACTAGCTTTTAATCAAAAACCATGGAATATATATATATATATATATATATATATATATAATATTTAGTTAATAAATATAAAATTTAAATTTTTGAGATATATAATTACTAAATCAAACTTAAAGAAAATAAATTAAATACAATTCAACTGAAAATCTGATTTTGCACTAACTTGAATGAAAATATTAACTTGCTAAACTTAACATAAAACATATCACTAAAATAAAACTTCTTAAATAAAATCAAAACTTAATAACATTCATTTATATAAAAATACTTTAACACTCACATATTTCTGGTTTTCTCTAAGCTTGATGCTCTGGTTCCTTCGTCTCACTATATTCTTTGTCTTTCTATAACGTTTCTTTTTCTCCCATACTACGGAAATTTCTCCCTAAAGTAATATATTTCCAAATAAATCGTTAATATAAATATCATCAACTTATACAAAACTCAATTATCACATTCTACGATTTATTCTTCAATTTCTTCTATTTAATTTAATATAAATCATGTCAATCGTACGATTCCTCTATTTGATTGAATTTCAAACATTCAAATTCAACACGATTTCTGGAATCGTTCAATTTCTCTTAAACTGAATCTCATACAACACAATTCAATACATTTACTTGGATTTCTAAACATCAATTTGTATCAATTCATACAAATACAATTTCTAATACTTAATTACCCATAAATCGAATTCTGTACACTATCAATTTCAATTTCTACACAATTTCTCATACTAATCTTCGTCAATTTAACATAAGTGAATTTCTTTCACTTAACAACATCAAATTCAACTTTATTAAACTCGATTAAACTAAGTATAACTTCAATTTCGAATTTAATTTCAAAAATTCTCAAAACTAATGATCCAATTTCACTCCAAACACAACATCACAAACAAACTCATAATACAAGTTACTATTTCGAGAATCATTTTGATTTCTTACTTAACGATTCTAAATTCAAACCACCAATTAACTCAAAAGCACTCCAATTACTCAATTAATGTCTCAATTTACTCATTTAAACTCAAAATCATCAAATCCACAAATCTCTAACTTTCTAATTTTTTTAATTTTCATTTTAATCAATTCCAATTAAACTAATTTTAAAACAAAATACCACATAAACTAAATCAAACACTAAAATCAACAAGACCCATAATCTTCTTCACTTCCAACAATCAAACTTCATTCTATATTCAACAATCAACTTAAATAATAAATTAAAACTCAATCAATTACTAAAATCAATCCAATTTCATTTTATACTCAACAATTAAAACTCCAACACAATTTAATTTCATTAATATTCAAACCAAATCAACTTCATCAAAACTCAAAATCAAATCAACTTACCAAGCTCACCCAATCTTCTTCTGGACCGAATCCCTTCTTATCTTTCTTTCTCTTTTTTTTTTATTTTTCTTCTTCTTCTGTTCTGTTTTCTTCTTTATTTTTCTGCAGTTTCTTCTTCTTCCAGCTGCTGCAGCTCTCCCTCTTCTCCTTCTTCTTTCGTTCTTTCTTCTTCCTTTCTTCCTCACGGGTCTGCTCCTTTTTCTTCTTTTCCCGCTGCTGCCCCTTCTTCTTCTTCCTTCTCTTCTGCTGGCAGCACCTTTTTCTTCCTCTCTTCTTTCTTCTGCTGGTCGGCTTCTTCTCTCCTTTCTCTCTTCTATTTTCTTTTCTTTCTTTTCTTCCTCCACCGCCTCTCTCTTCCTCTGATTCAATTCTATTTTTCTTTTCCCCTCTTCATTTCTGATTTAATTTATATATATATTATATACTTTATATTTACAACTTACCACTATACACTTTAAAATTATAATGTGACCACAACCATCAATTTAATCACACGAATTTAATCCACAATCTTATAACTTACAAATTAATCCATAACAATCCACTAACTCTTTTCCATAAAAATTCATTTCAATTTACTTTTCCATAAATTTATTAAATTACAACCTCATATCGTAAAAATATATTTTAACTTCCAATAAATATTCTTCATACTCCAATTTATTGAACTCTTTACTATGTTCTCCAAAATTTATAATTTAAATTTCTTATATACTTTATGGAATTTTATTAATCATCTGAAATCATTTCAGATATTTTTTGACTCTCTGATACCCTTTTTCGGAAACTTTCGAATCCATCCAATAAATTCCATTATAGCATCGTTAGTGCTTTTGACATTCAATTTACCCATAATAAGGGTATATTTATTCACAAGTGTACCGTACAATAAATTCTGGAAATTATATTATAATACCTACATGTACAGTACAACTATCGAGAGGGTGTATCACATTTATACTTCATGTTTCATAATTCATACTTCATGCTTCAAGTTTCATACTTCATGCTTCAAGTTTCATACTTCATACTTCATGCTTCATATTTCATACTTCATGCTTCATGTTTCATGTTTCATGTTTCCTACTTCATAGTTCATACTTCATACATCATGTTTCATATTTCATACTTCATACTTCATGTTTCATACTTCATACTTCATGTTTCATCAAAATCTGTCAAAACTAGGACTTTCTCTTTTACTTGATATAACAATCAAGACTTTACAATCAATAATGATGGAATAAAATGGTAACAATCTTGAAGCAAATATATCCAAGAGACCAAAACTTATCCAATACTTCAAAATTATCAATTATATACTTTTTATATAGGCAATTTCAAGCACGCTAAAGTGTAAGGATACTTTAAAAATAAACATGTTATTCAGTTTAAAGTGAACAGCACAATATACATAATGACTTGACTTAAAAGTGATTAGCAATAAAATGATGTATATAAAGTAGTGAGATATTTTTCTAGTACAATATTGCAAAATATTAGCAATTATGCAGAACCATATATATTTAATTTATGAAACCTAAAACAATTGCATTATTAACGAGTCTTCGACCCCCTCTCATAAGCCTTTGGTTGTGTAGGTGACAGTAACTTGGAGGAAGACAACATTGTATTCTTTTCCTAAATATAACACATAATAAAGACATAAACGACTTGACTCGATAGAGCAGTTGGCTATAGCAAGGCCTTTTTTTAATTGTATCAAACACTAATTACAAAGCCTGAATGCCTATAAATTGACACCATCTCATGAGTTCCCCTACCCCCATATGTTGGTCTAGCAAACAACATCCAGGGCTTATTTAAATGCCTAATTGTTAGCCAAGTAAACATTGAAGAATCTTTTTTAAGGAATGGAAATTTCTCTCTCCATTTACTATTTCAATCTACAAATGATGCTAAGCATAAAAATTTTGCAATTGCGAAAATATGTTGACACAACCAATTGACGTAAGAAACCAACTAATTGAAGTAAGAAAACATTACCAATTGAAATCCCTATGAAAACTCATAACCTATAGGAGAAGCCAAAGATTTAGGTTCGCTAGAAGGGAGCCTAAAACAAACCATTGTTATCGTATTTGCGAAATGAGCGAAGAGAGAGCGAGACTTCAGGTGTGAGAATGCTCTGCTGTAGAAGAGTTTTGAGAGAAATATTTTTAGAGAAATCGGTAGAGAATCGGTTTTCTCTCTCAATATGAAGATTGAATTTTAATGAACTAAAGAAACATACTTTTGGAATCAAAATTTTAGATTATTCCTAATAGGTTTTGAAAAGTTGAAAAAGGCGGGTATTTTTGTGGCATAAAAAGAAACTAGCGTTGCCAATTATTTTTTGAAGTATCATATTTTTTTTGTGAGTTGATTTTTTGAGTAATTATATTGATTGTCGCAAATTATTAATTTTTTTTAATTTTTTGTGACAAATTATTTATAAAATTCTCAATTGATTCAAATGTTTTGGTGTACATGTTGGAGGTAGATTACGATCTAAAACATTTTAACAAATAATAAAATTTGTCACAAAATAATACTTATAGTGGTATATTTAAAATCAGTAAAATAATAGATGTCATCATAAGTCCTTTCTTTTCTTTTTTTGTAGTGTTTCTTTAGAGATTGTTGTTGCGAATACTTTTGTAACACCCCCTGACCCAATCTACTCTGACCGAATCAGGGAGCGCTACTATATACTAAATTCTAACTTTTACTTTTATATAAGCATAATTTAAAACTATCTCAAAAAACATTTGAAAATTTACTTTTATAAAAACATAACTTAAAATTTTATTAAACCTTTTGAAAATGGTCCAAATAAAATTTTCGAAAATTTCGCCAGAGTTCCCTCTGTTTTTCTAACTTTCCAAAACCTGTTGTCCATAAAAATCCAAACAATATAATATCAAACACTTCAAATTCACATCTCAATCATTTGCGCACCCTTCCATATTCAGTGCGACTTACTCAATTATTTCATCAAAACATGTATACTTAATATTAATTCGAAAATAACATAAACTATATTTTTCAACAACATAAGCATATAGTAAAAATATTTACACAGCGGAAGTTCTTCAGATACATACAAACATTTTCTGTATATGCATGCTGTATCAAAACATATATACTTATTATAAAAAGACTACCAAAATATATGTAGGACCGATGTGACTCTGGCTTCTATTTATGCAGTCTCTACTCTTCTTTGTCTTTATTTCTCTTGAAACCTCTGTTACCTACGTGTGAGAAAACTCAATACGCTAAGCATATTACTTAGTAGGTGTACACAAAACTAAATTTACAAATACTATAACAATTTCTATCAATATATCATAAATATAAATAATAAATTAATATTCAAATATGGGGCTTAATTTTTCAAATCAAACCATAAACCATATCAAACTCAAATCATTTCAAGTCATATTTCAAATTGAATCTCGTTTCAATTCAAATCACATTTCTATTTTCATATCGGGCTCCTGACATACATAACATATATATAACTGGACTGGATTACGGGTTATTCGATATTGGACACTAACGGAGCTACCCGCTGTAAATGTCCCATATCAGATTTTGAACCCTAGGATCGGCACTTGGGGCCTGCACTATCCAAAGGATGATACATTCAGATCAAAGCTCCCTACCCCAGGACCGGCACTAGGGGCCTATACTATCCATATGGTGGTACATCACAATATTTCGGCACAGTACTGCTATAAAACCCAATTGACATGTCAACCTCCTATATCCGTATCTATGTTCATATATATCAGAGCCATTTTACAATATCATTTCTTTATAGTCAAATTAAATTTTATTAAATTCAAATCAATAAACACATTTACAAAATTCAAATATATCATCAATAATCATAGAAAAGAAACTCAAATTTATATTCAAACTTATTTTACAAATTAATATCGAATCGAATTGCCCTAAAATCGTTTAATCAATTTATCACAAACAATATATATATATATATATATATTCAAAATCAATTTATCATAAACAATATATATATATATATATATATATATATATATATATATATATATACGAATCATACGTAAATCATATTCTAAACTGTGAATTATAATCAAAATAATTCAAACAATTCGAAATCAATAAAATTTGATAAATGCGAAATATTTTGGAAAAATTAAAATTCAAAAATTAGTGTACACCTAACTTGGACAATTTCTGGACAATATTTCTTTCCTACTCTTCTTCTCCTTCTTCTTCTCTTTCCTTTCTCTCTCTTCTCTCCCGCTGCTCCTCTCCTCTGTTTTCTTTTCTTTTCTCTTCCTCTCACGCCAACTCTCTGTCTCTATTTTTTTTTTGGTTTCTGCTGTGCCAACTCTCTATTTATTTGTTGTTTGACTTTTCAATTTTTTTTTCCTCCACTAACAATAATTAATATATATATATATATATATATATATATATTATATAAATATCTTCTTAATTACAAATTGCTCCCTTGAACTTCTTAAAATCCTACAATGGCACAAATTTACTCTTAATCACATTCCATCTCAATAATTATTCCAAAAATATTCCACACTTATCCAATTTCCAAATTAACTTCACCAATATTCAATTAGACCCATTATTCTCCAAATGCACCATGAAAATAATATACTTTCCACTAATTTAAATTACATACTTAACTTTTGCATACTTAATAATAATTAATACTAATTCAATGATATTTGGGGCGTTACAACTTTACTTAATGAGTAATATAATGCTATGGTAGCTATGACACATGTTCCATTGCAGTCTCGTGTTCCTTAAGGTAATATAAGTATAATAGGTTCTCGAGGGTAAAAGAGCCCCCTCCTCTGATGGAAGACCTCGACAAAAAGTAAAAGCCTCCACCTATTCAGTATCAACTAGGTCGAAGAAACGCAGGAGCTGACGACATAAAAAGGGTAAAGGGAATCGTAGCCCTTGTCGAAATGGTAGCTCATAGAAGCACGTCCGCCCTGGGATATCCTAGTCAGGACGCTCGAACAAGGCAAGAAGTTTGAGTTCGACATACTCCAGTATCCCATATTGGAACCTGATCCTCTTGAGATCATTCATCGAGCTTGGATGTAGGGTTACTAGGCAGCAAACGTAGAGCTCTCGACATTGATGGAACTACATCGATCACCAGGTTAGTACCCTTAACCTCATCTATAACCCTCGTTTCCCCGCTCTCCATCCCCCAGATCTCAGGCTAAGCGCTTAGATCCCTTTATTCTAAAAACCTTGTAGTTGTCACGATCAACAAAGGTTGAAGTTCGCAATCGGTTGAATCTCCGCTAGAGGTAGGTGACCCAACGTAGTTTTCGATCTCCTTCATGATCGTATCTTCGTCCGAGCTCAACATGCCTTCAAACACTGTCGAACAAAGAAAACTTAAATAAATACAAGAGAGATCAAAGACATTTACCTAGAACTAAATACGTTCTCTACTCGACATAAAAATAGCTATGCTTAACATTCAAAAGTAAGTCTTCCTAGCTAAGCTCAACATGACATTTCTCCGCTCGAGAAACATGTTTATATTGCCTGAACTAATCCTATCAAGATCTAATAACAGAATTTCTTAGTTTGTTCAGAATAAAAACTATGAACAACGAGGGAAAGTATGGTCGTCTTATTCGTTCTTGCAGTTGAGAATGGTAAAAACACAAATCACTCAAAACGAAAACTTCAAAATCAGAAAGATTATGCAAGAAGAACTATACCTTAAAGATTACAGAAGAAGACACGTTGAAAATTTGTAAAGATTCACCAGAAGAAATACAAACTCACCTGAAACTCGTAAAGAATAAGGTAATTCTTTGCACTGCTAAAAAAACAAGAAATTTAAAAGAAAATGAATAAGTAAAGAATGAAAATAAGAATTGTGGCCTTATAAAGACTCTAGAAACCTCTCGCATAACGAACACGTGGTGTTTCCTAATTGGACCTCACACTTCTCAAAACAGGCAAACGAAGGGAGTTTTTGTCACTTCAAACGTCTCTTCATTCTAAAATGGCTCATCATTTAAATGATGAGGATGATCTAATGACTATCATTTATTACCTCGAGCATCCTAAACGACACCCCTAGGTAAACCTTCAATCGACACTGTCGATCTATAACTCTGTGTGATAAATTATGATTGATACATTGTCGATATCTTGCTATCACCTTGTGTGATTGAACATCATCCTATGTGATAAATTATGATCGACACATTGCCGATCTCTCACTATTACCTTGTGTGTTTGAACATCACCATGTATGATAAATTACGATCGATACATTGTCGATCTCTTACTATCATCTTGTGTGATTAAACATCACCATGTGTGATATATTACGATCGAAACATTGTCGATCTCTCACTATCACCTTCTGTGATCAAACATCACCCCGTGTGATAAATTATGACGACATATTGTCAATCTATCATGATCACCTTGTGTGATTAAACGTCACCCTGTATGATATTATGATCCACACATTGTCGATCTCTCATGATCACTTTGTGTGATTAAACATCACCCTGTGTGATAAATTACGATCGACACATTGTCGATCTCTCATGATCACCTTGTGTGATTAAAACATCACTCTGTGATAAATTATGATCGACACATTGTTGATCTCTCATGATCACCTTGTGTGATTAAATATCACCCTATGATAAATTACGATCGACACATTGTCAATCTCTCATGATCACCCTGTGTGATAAATTACGACCGACATTATGTTGATCTCTTGCTTGTCCCCTTCTGATAGTAAGGATCACTCATTGCAATTTGCTCAATATGAGGACATTCGTTCGAGATCTTTTACTACTATCTAAACTTTAGAGAAAAAATTCATAAAATATGGGGCAAACTGTAGTGGTCAACAATAGCCCAAAGCAAATATGGGCCCAAAACTAACCCAAATAGAAATTAAGATGGTCAAGAAACAAGCCCAAAGACTTGAAAGCCCATCAGCTACGCATTGCTGGACCAAGTCAAACCTGGACTTAGTCAAGATGGTAGCTTCAATGGTTTAACTGCTCTGAGATAACAGAGATTCCTGATATCTTAGAGCACGATTCTCTCGACCAACTTCAGCGGGCATGTAACATCCCTAATTTCAAATAAATATAAAAAGTATGGTTGAATGAATTTTGAATATGTGAATATGATATTTATGATTCGAGGGGTGAAAAATGTAATTAAATGTATGTATATTTTTAAGATTTTCAGGTGGACCAGGTGGAGCGGTCCAGAAGGAGTGCATGAAGGAAAAAGGAAAAAGCTGGCAGTGAGTATCGTGACCAGATACCGCGACCAGTGATCGCGATAGGATGCTCGTGATGAAAATGGTGAAATCGACGAGTGAGTATAGCGATCAGAATTACGACCAGGGATCACAATGGTTGATCGCGATGAAAGCGGTGAAAATCCTCCAGTGAGTATCACAATCAGATGGCGCGACCATAGATCACGATGATCAAAATTTTATAAAAAAATAAGAGGCGGTGAAGCTTCACCATGAAGCAAACCAGAAAAATAAGAGAGAGAACGGGAGAAGAAAAAGAAAAGAAAGAAAAAGAAGAGAAAGAAAAGAGAGAAAAAGGAAGAGAGAGAAAGAAGAAGAAGAAGGAGAAGAAAAGAAGAAGAAGAAGAAAAGAAGAGGAAGAAGAAGAAAGGTAGAAGAAATGAGGGAAAAAGAGAAAAGGAAAAGGGAAAAAGAAATCCAGAAAAGAAACAGTCGGTAAAACGATATCCAGGTTGGTGTACACTACTTTTTGAAAACTCTGTAATTTTATTATGTGTTTTGATTCGAATCTAAGATTTTATTTGAATATTTTAATTTAATCGTATTTCGATTATTACGATTGTATTGAAATAAATTGTTTAGAATGTCATATAGAACAAATTGTATGATTTTCATGAAGTTACGTATATATGTTTTACGAACATTGTTTGAAAAATTTTGATGGTTGAATTTAATTTTGATTTGTAAATTACAGTTGATGGTTTTAAAATAAATACAATGAAATGTTATGAAAGTTGAAAATTATGTATTGCGAATCTGTATGGAAACGGCCCTAGGATACTTGGACATATATACGGATATAGGAGGTTGGTATACCAGCTGGATTATTTCAGCAGTACTGCACCGATATTGATCTTGATGCTGATATATGTACCTCCCTAAGGATTCGTCCTAGGGTAGGGAGTATGTACCTTCCTAAGAATTCGTCCTGGGATAGGGAGTTATGTACCTCCTTAGGATACCGAACGCTCGGTCCTAGGGTAGGGAGTTATATGTACCACCCTTAGATGGAACAGGCCCCAAGTGTCGGTCCTAGAGTTGGGAGTTATGTTCGACAGACAGCCACTAAAAGGTCAAACGACCCATATTTCAGTCCTGAAATTATGTTGAGTATACCAAAGGGCCAGGATTGAGAATGAATTGACTAAAATGATTATAAAAGAATTGAGAACTTAATTTCGTATGAATTATTAATTTAATTTAGTTGCTTTATTTAAATTGATTTCATATGATTTATTTTAGTAATTGAGTTGAATAATGACATGCTTTTATACGATAGTATTGTGATATCTTTATTATGAAATTTATTTTATAATTTTGATAAATGAGTTTAGTGTACACCCACTAAACTATATGCTTAACGCGTTGATTTTATCACGCGTAGGTAACAGGGATACCGAGGGAGAAAAAGAATAGAGAGGAGGTAACTTCAAATTGAAGATCCAAAGTCACTATATCTTTGGGTAGATAATACTTTTGTGTATTATATTCAGTTAAGCATGCATATACAGAAGTCTGTAAATTCGATATTTATATATGTTTGTAAATAGTTATTTAATGGTTTTTATTTTCATAAGTTTGTAAATATTAATTATATATGTTTTATTTAAAACTGTTTGGAAAGTCGCACTATAGCAGGGTGCGCAATTGATTGAAAGTTTGATTTTAAAGTGTTGAAATTATATTGTTTTGAACTTTTGTTGAAGCAGGTGTTTGAGAAATCAGAAAAACAGAGGGAACTCTATCGAAATTTTTAAAATGGATTTGACGGGCTCACTGGAAAGAATTTTAAATTATACATTATTTGATTTTTCAAATTATAAACAGAATTAAGAAAAGTTTTGATACCCGGTAACGCTCCCTGGGTCGATCCAGACGGTTCGGGTTAGGGGGTGTTACAGAGCATCACTAGCCACCTATAAATATGAACCCAAGTTTTAGAAGCAGGGATCACGTGATTTTCACCAGTTAGCTTCCAAGTGAATATATCAAACTCAACGTAAATATGATCTATACTCCACTCGACCAAGTTGAAGCCAATCTCTAACAGTGCACGATTGTAATCAATCCTAGAACATAACGATACACAGTACCCGTTAGTCATGGCCAAAGTAATCGAACCGGCAGTTTCGGTTTTGGAACCGTCAGTTCCGGTTCACTTTTTTGGCCAACTGGAATCGGGATCGTGGAGGTCCAGGTTCCGGTTCCAGTTGGAACTGGGGAGGAACAGCCGGTTTCGATTCCTCCCCAGTTTTTTGGAACAACCAGTTCCAAAACGGTCCGGAACCACAAAAATAAAAAAATTAAAAAACATTAAAATTTATAAATAAATTAATAAAAAAAATTAAATATATAAATAATAGGGTTCATTTGTTCAACAAGAAATTTATTACGATAATAATAATATCATAAAACTATAAAATTAAAAAGAAATTTAAATATATAAATAAGAAATTAGTTAATTAGGGCTTATACTTAATTTAAATTAAGATAAAATATGACTATATGAGGGATATTTGATTTTTAAAATTTGTTAATAAATAAGGTGAGAGATGATGTAGATAAGAATTATTTTAAAGAGATGAAGAAGGATAATTTTGTAAAAGTTGTATTTTACAAAGTTACTATTCTTCATCTCTTTAAAATAGCTCATCTACATCATCTCACATATATGATATATCTCATATATATAAAAAAAATTAAAAAGTGGGTACTGAATTGCAATAAAATAACAATAAAATTGAAATAAAATTATGATAATATCATAAAACTATAAAATTAAATAAATAAATAAGAAATTAGGGCTTGCACTTAATTTTACCTCAATTAAGCTGCCTATATATCCTTTAGAAGGAATCAAAGCCCACGTAGTTCTTTTGCCTGTTATGTTCCAGAGGTGATCAATCGTCGTTTGTTCCTTCGGTAGCCGTTGTATCGTCATTGGTGTCGAAGAAGTCATTGTCGTCGAACACCAGATCCAATTCCTGCTGCTGGTATGAGGCATTGGTCTAGTCGTTAACACAGACCTGGATCTGTATTGAGTCAGAACTGAGCAATGTCCGTCTCTCGTCGAGAACATTGCCACCTGCACTAAATTCTTGTTCGATTGCCACGGTCGAGACAGGGGTTCCAAAAATTTGCTTGGCAATGAGAGCCAAAATTAGAAAATTAGTTTCGTGCTCCCTCCACCAATATAGGATGTTAAAGTCTTCTCTGTCAAAAAACTCAAAAGAAGTGTTTATGTAAAGATCAACCTCTGAAACATAGGTTGATGAAGATGAAGAACTCCCATGTACCCTTGATTTTTTGGTCAACACGCTTGACCCTAACTTTATTAATGAGGAAAAGCGAGAACGAGAATGACTACTAGTACTACCACTTCTGCTTGCATCCGGTTGCTGAACATTAATGTTCAGCGAGGGACCGTATACAGAATAGTATTCGTCATACATTGAATAAAATAATTGCCTAACATTATTATATAAAGCACTAATATCTACGTTCTGTAGCCATAGAGATTGATAATAAAGTGTTAAATATTCATATAAATTATCAAATTTACACCTAGGGTCAAAAACTGAAGCAACAATATAAATCGAAGGAGTGTCCCTATAATAATTTAACAATCTATCTCTCATTGCACAAACACATGCAGTTAGTTCCGATACTTGTGCACATTCATTAAGTGCATCTACAATATTAATGGCTTCACATAAAAATAAATGTAAAGTCGGATAATATATACCGGATAAAGCGTTACTTGCATCATAAAAAACTTTTAAAACCATGCAAATTTTAGTACAAATATCCCAATGATGAGCATACAAATTAACGCTACTAACATTATGCTGCATAAATATAACTAATAATTCTCTATAGTCATAGCTTTCACAAAGCATTTTATATGTGGAGTTCCAACGAGTTGCAACATTACGAAAAAACCTAATTGGATGTTTCCCGTTATATTTACAATACCTAACCCATTGTTTCATAATGCTAGGATGTTTCCACAAATAGTATAGGGTATCCCTAATTAGTGTAATTCATTCTTAAAGTGTTTGCAAACCATGTTGTACACATATATTTAAAATATGGCAAACACATCTTTGATAAAAAAATCTGCCGCTAGAGTAGGATTAACACAATTGAATTAATTGTGGCGACAATATTGTTTGTAGCATTATCAAAACCAATTGCAAAAATTTTACTTTCAATACAATATTCTTTAAAAATAACTTCCATTACTTTATAAATATTATCGGCAGTATATGTGTCGTCAAAAACTTTAAATGCAATAATTCGTTTTTGAAACTCCCATGATTAGTCAACATAATGGCAAGTAAGTCCTAAGTATGAATATTTTTGCCAATGATCGCTCTAGATATCGGCACAAACAGACATACAACCCATATAATTTTAAAAATATCTAACTAATGCTTTTTTTTTTCTTTTTTAGAAATGTCACACATAGTACGTTTTAATGTGGTCCTAGGTACTCTACATGCAGCGAGATTTAAAGCATTATGACAATATTTTAAAAAACTAGTTTTTTTGCCAAAACTAAAAGGAAGATGTTCGGTCGCTACCATTCTTGCTAATTGTTCTCTATTATTTTGTAACATCCCAAATTTCGGATAATTAATTTTGAATATGTGAATATAAATGTTGTGATTTGAGGGGTATAAAATGTAATTAAATGTATGTTTATTTTTATGGTTTCCAGGTGGACCAGATGGAACGGTCCAGGAATGATGCGGGACGAA
This sequence comes from Xanthoceras sorbifolium, assembly GCA_003430845.1. NCBI lineage: Eukaryota > Viridiplantae > Streptophyta > Magnoliopsida > Sapindales > Sapindaceae > Xanthoceras > Xanthoceras sorbifolium. The sequence continues at coordinate 19,334 of QUWJ01000647.1, forward strand.
AAAGAAGAGTGAAAAACTAGGACAGTGAGTATCGCGACCTGGTCACCGCGACCACAGATCGCGATGACAAAAATTGAAAATCCTGGCAGTGAGCATCGCGACCACCATCGCGACCAGGATACCGCGATGTGTGATGGCGATGAAGGCGATGGAGTTGCTCCAGTAAGCAACGCGACCTGGTGGCGCGACCACAGGTCGTGACGACGGTCGCGATGACCGAAATAATATAAAAAAAAAATTGGCTTCTCACAAAAGCCATCGAAACAGAACAGAAGAAAAGAGAGAGGGAGAGACCGAGAGAAAGAAAGAAGAGAAAGAAGAAGAAGAAGAAAGAAAGAAAGAAAGAAGAAGAAGAAAAAGAAGAAGAAAGAAGAGGAAGAAGAAGAAGAAGAAGAAGAAAAGAGGAAGGAAAGAGAAGAGGAAAGTGAAGGAGAAAGAGAAAGGAAAGAAAGGAAAAAGAAAAAGGTGAAACCCAGAAGGAAAAAGTGTAGGAACGGTATCCAGGTTGGTGTACACTTGTTTTCGAAGTTTGTATGTGTTTTAAATATATGTTTATAGTGTTTTTCTATTGAATAATTTCGATTTCATTATCTTTATCGTATTTTGATTATTGATTAGGTTGAAATTAATTGTTTCAGAATTTCGAATGACCGAATAGTTGAATTGTTTTTATGATATTGTGCATATATGTTTTCCGTTTCAATTTGATTTGTGAATAACAGTTGTTATATGAAAATAGTGTATTAAAATGGCCCTAGGATACGTAGACATAGAAATGGATATCGGAGGTTGGTATACCAACTGGGTTCAGTGAGCAGTATTGCACCGACATTGATATTGCTATTGATGACTTATCATGTACCTCCTCATGGATTCGTCCAGGGGTAGGGAGACACGTACCTCCTCACGGATTCGTCCTAGGGTAGGGAGACACGTAGCTTCCTAAGGATTCGTTCCTAGGATAGGGAGCTATGTACCTCTCTAGGTTCCGACCACTCGGTTCTAGAGTAGGGAGATACGTACCACTCTTAGGATTCATCCTAGGGTGGGAGTTATGTTCGACAGACAGTCACTGTGGTCGAACGACCCATATTCCAGTCCTGGTTTATGTTGAGTATTCTAGAGGGCCAGAATTGAAGTGATTTGAATAATACGTTTATAAGTGAATTTCGGAATTGATTTTATACGTTTATGAGTATAACCTAGTTTATGATTTGGTTTTATATGGATTATAAATTGAAATGAGTTGTTTCTTTGAATTAATTTCACCCATTTTATTTCTGTACATGCTTGGAATTGAAATATGTATATTGTGATATTTTTATTATGAAAAGGCATTTATGAGTTTATTATGAAAAGTTATTTATGAGTTTTAATAAATGAGTTTAGTGTACACCCACTAAGCGATATGCTTAGCGCGTCGTTTTTATCGCGCGTAGGTCACAGGGATACTAAGGAGGCCAAAGACTGAAGAGAGAGTTGCTGACAGAGTCCCAGAGTCACTACAGTTGGGTGGTTATATTTTTTGTATATGTACATATTCTGTAAGCATGCATATACAGAAGTCTGTAAATTTCGAAGAGTTTATATATATGTTTTGTAAATAATCTTATGATTTCTGCTTTTCATTTGTAGATTGTTTGTAAATATTGAATTATGAATTATTTTATTTTAAACTGTTGGAAAGTCGCACTAAACGACAGAGTGCGCATTTGATTGAAAATGATATTTGAAGTGTTGTTCTGAATTTTATTTGATTCGAGTTTTGTGGAAAACAAGTTTTGGAAAATCAAAAAAACAAAGGGAACAAAATTGAAATTTTGATGGGCTCACTAAAAAAATATTTTTAAATTACAAATTGATACGATTTTCAATGGTTTGAAATGTATAAAGTGAATTTAGAAAGTAATTAAAAACCTGGTAACGCTCCCTGGGTCGATCTAGTCAGGTCGGGTCAGGAGGTGTTACATATTTACATCACTATATTTAAATAAAGGATGGTTAGGAGATGTGTACCTGGAAATTTGGTATTGTCCTCGGCTACGCTCATATTGAGCTTCGACTGGATGCTTGGTGTTAATGTGCTTCCAGTACGTCCTGTACCCTCCAGATTTGTTCCACTTAAAATCTTTGTCGTGATAGTTGCAAGTCACCACAACTTCCCTCGATTCCTTTTCCACCCTCCTTATATGAACCTTAAAAAGTTCAGATTTGTACTTTGTCAAATCTGACAGTAGCATTTGTACGCTTTCACTTAGGGGGGGGAGGGGGGATTTCACGAAAGGGACTAGGGGGAGGGGGATGAGAATACTGAGGAGTAAAATTAAGAGGAGTATCATTACCAAATATTACCTCCTCAAATTCTCTCTGTTGTGCGTATTGAGCAAAATTTACATCGCTGAAATTTATTTCTAGGCCAGAGGCTCGACGAATTTGCACTTTTTCAACATTTAAATCCGATACCAGGTTAATGTCTCTGTTGGAAACAGACCTTCTGACAACGGATCTTCGGCCTCCGGAAGTAGACGGTCTTGACTATGATGCCATTATAAATTTATAATGGTAAAGTATACAATTTAAATAAATAACGAAAATAATTGCAGTATTGAAAAACAAGAACGAGAATAAGAGAATGACTGAATGAGAGAATTAGAGAAAAATTGAGAGAATGAGAGAAATATTAAGAGAATGAGAGAATGAGATTGAGAGAAAATGGTGTAATAAATTGAAGAGGAATGGGGTTTTTATAATTTTTTGGGTTGGGGAGAAAAATAATATTTTTTTAAAATTTAGGGGTTAAAATGTAATTTTTTTAAAGGTTATTATTGTATTTTTACAAGTTGGAGCCGACCAATGGCTCCATGGCAGTGTCAGGCTGCTGCCAATGGCAGCAGCCTGACATGTGGCTAGGCCAACGACCACATTTTTTAAATTTTTTTTGTTTTTCAAAAATTTTTAAAAACAAATAGAAAGAAAAAAACCATCTAAGAATCGGAACCGTCGGAACCAGAACCGCTGAAACCGGACTGTTCCTTGAACCGCCGATTCCTAATCGGCGGTTACGATTGTTGGATTTAAGTCAACTAGAACGCGAACCTTGGGTCCCGGTTCAAGTTCGAACGGAACCGGGGCCATCCCTAGTACTCGTACACTCGACATATAATTCACCTCGCTATGCTCAACAATACACCATTTCAGGTTCAATCTTTCTTATATTTGTTTGCTTACCGGCTAACTTGAGCGTCAGAGACTATTTGGTTGGCACCACCCCGGTGTCCCAAGAGTTCGACCATACTTATTTCTTTTGCAGGTTGTTGGCCCTTCCATTATCCGATCGTAGATTCCCAAATTTATTCCGTAAATTTTAGCATCTATAGTATTAATTTAAGTTAATAATATTTTAGTAATTTCTTAAATTATAAAAAGATATAAAAGATTTTTATTAGTCCAAGATGATCAATAATTAAAATTAATGGAATTTACTGACGATAGGAAATGTAAGTGTTACTGTTTTTAGAAAAATTATTTATTTGTTTTAGAGGCCAAATCTCACGTAAATTTTATTTAATTTTAAAAAAATTACGCTGAGCGGTTGACACAATTAATTAATTAAATGGATCGATGATTTCGGATAGTGCGCGGGCCCAAACATTATTGTTCGAAGCCCAAAAAACTGTATTACGGAAGGCTTTTGTAGAGGTACATATACACTAAATATCAAACGCACCGAACGCGAGGAGTGTCATCTTCTACAGAGAGAGAAAAACACAACGCACACATAATACCTAATTTTTTTGCAGACGACAAAATGGCTAACCCGGAAGTGGACGCGCTGGACTTTGAGGACGACGACTTGATGGACGAGGATGGAGGAGTTGACGTCGACGCCTCCTCTTCCCCACGCGCCCCTCAGCCCAAGCTCAAGTCTGCCATCACCGGCGGCGCCCCCAAGAAGACCAAAGGCCGCGGCTTCCGCGAAGAGGCTGACGCCGAACGCCAGAGCCGTCTCACTGATCGCAACTTCGAGTCCCTCGGCTCCGACGGCGGGCCCGGTCCCCAACGATGTACGTTCCTGCTTGTTATTTAATTTTTAATCTTATGCTAAGTTTCTGTTTGGTTGATTTATATTGGTTTTATGATAAAAATTTATTTAAGGAAAAAAACCAGGCGCGTTAGGGTTATGTTTTGTGAATCAAGTGTTAAGACATTTTTTATGTTTGAAGGGCTAATTTGCATGTATGCTTGTATATATTATGTGGGGTCGAGATTCGCGATGGGATGGGTTGAATCATATTATTTCTTGTTCTAAGGTGGAATGTTGATGACAACAGAGCCAAAATTTAATGAAGATTCAACTAGGTTTAGGTCTGATTGTTTTCTGTAGGTACTTAGATGAGGTCTGGGCATATGAATTGTTTAAATATCCATTTCACATTCATGTTCATATCATGGAAGTGATGGAAGAGGTGTAATTTGTTGTGCTGTAATTCAAGTTGGGGTTCTGATGAACGAGGTAGAAGAAGAAAGTGGATTTTGGTGGTTGTGAGTTTCAGATGGAGTATGGAAAAGCTGATATTTCAGATGTAGCTATGAATGTCTTTTTGATTGAGCGGATACTTTATGCACAGACTTACGAGATTGTGGTTTATTCAAGGATTTAATGCCAATAAATTGTGTGAGGATGTGTGCTAGTTATGGAAATTTTTTATATACACATAACAAATGTGGATATACTTGAGAGAAGGTTGACTGTGCAGCTAGGCCAAGGAGCTGTAATCTAGCTTTTCATACATCCAACCTTTTTTGAAATCTAGTTAACACTTAGAATTTTACTGAAGAAAATAAACCAACTTATTGTTCATGGATATTTATAACAATATGGCTTGTGGTTTGCTCCCACAAGGTCTGGGGTTCAAACCCCCTCATGGGTACCTACATGGCCAAAGGCCATAGTTTCCTGCTTCCCAAAGATTTTAGGGTTCGGCGGGGGATCTGGTATCAAATTCGGGCCTTGCTAAGCGGGTTCGGAGGATTCTGGATTATCAAAAATAAATAAATAATTATATGATGCACATTATCCATTGTCCATTTTCTGGGAAAAAAAATGTAGAATTAAACATGTATCTATAAACTTATTGGTGGTTGTGTATATTAAAAAGTTGGTTCACAATGACTAAGATGGTTTATGGAATCAAAACTGTGAGTTGGACTTGATACCAACACTCTGAATTTAACTTGAAGGCTAACAAATGAATATTTATTGGGGAAATTTTTTATCACAAGTTTTTGATAGTTAGAAACGGGTAGAAGAAGAGAGAAAGAAGTGATTATGTTGGATGTTTTGTACAACAATTTATAAGCTGTTTTTGAGGTAGGTAAATTATGTGTATGTTATGATTTTGGTTTTAAAACTGAAAAGCAGGTTCATGTTTCTAACTGTTAGAAAATACTTTGAACAAGTCACTGAAAGTAGTGCGAGCCTCCATGGGACTAAGAAAATTTGTAATATAACGGATTGGGTTTGAAATCCCCTCTTATCTTTCTGTGAAGTTAAATCTTCTGAAGCTATCAATAACCAGATTCAAGTCCTCAGGATTAAAAATATGAAAAGGAAGCCTGGAGGGAATCTGTAGACATCATCAAATTATGTTTTACTTTGACGATGTTCCCTAGAATTTGAACTTGTTTTGTCTATGTACCCAATTTCTGGCTTGCCATCTTTGAGGATGCATTAATCGCAATTTGATAGTTGTTTGTGTGCCAGTCAGTTGTTATATTAGTTTTTGACTCTGTGTGTTTTGAATTAGTGGTCTTTAGTATTTTATTTTCTGGAAGGATGTTAGTTGGATTTAGAATCAACAGTCGTGGTTTGTGGAATTGACAATTCTTTCTCTTTTGGGATTTATCTTATTATTATTGCTCTGGTTTTCTTCCAAATGGCAAAATGTCATATTAAACAATACTTTGTATTGTCATCTTGCATAGGATTTTATTTTATAATATTACAAGACAATTCTTTCTCTTTTGGGATTTATCTTATTATTATTGCTTTGGTTTTCTTCCAAATGGCAAAATGTCATATTAAACAATACTTTGTGTTGTCATCTTGCGTAGGATTTTATTTTATAATATTACAAGTATTGCAACCTATGGAGTTCTTTTCAGATCAAGCCTTTATTTGGGAAATATAATTTTCTGAAGGGTATCAAATAGCTATTAAATTTAATGTAACTTCCATATGTTCTTAAGCTTAGTGTTAAAGAGCATATCTACTGGCAGAAAAAGCTTGATGATGGTGAATTTGTGTTGTGAGCAGCCATTAAAGACAATTTTCGTCTTCTTTTTTTTCTTTTGTCCCCTTTATATGTTGCTAGCCATTTTGCTCTTTCTCATAAAAAATCTGTTTGCAGCTATTGAAGGATGGATTATTTTGGTCACTGGGGTACATGAGGAGGCGCAAGAGGATGACTTACAAAATTCATTTGGTGAGTTTGGGGAGATTAGAAACCTGCATTTGAATCTTGATCGTCGTACTGGTTTTGTCAAGGTAATATTTTTTCCTCACTTCATTCCTAGTTTAGATAAATGAGGGTAGACATTGTCATTGTTCTTGATGCTACAACTTGCCTCTTGGAATGTTCACGTCTTATTTGTTTCTTCTCGAGGAAATTCATGTTGTTAAGAATCTATTCATGCTCATGCAAATTGACGTAATGATATTGATCTGTGTATTTAATTTTGTCTATAGTGTGTAAGTGCTCTAATGTTAGTTTCTTTGATACGTTTCTCACTTTTAAGATTGGCATGTCTTGTAACTTTGACTGAAGAAATGCAGATTCAGTTTTTATTACCAGATCAAGCGGAGTACTGCTTGATGTGAGTTGGATAATTGCTTATGAGTTACTACATTCTGCCTAAGTCATTCATTTTTGTTATGAAAATTATCCAGGTGGTGGGATTGATATTGATCTATTTGATTGTAAATATGAATTGATTGAAATCGGGTTTGGATATTAGGATTCCTAATTCCATGATTGAAATAGGGTTTGGATACTAAGATTCCTAATTCCATGGCTGCATCAAAACCAAAGTCTATATTCATAATATGGTTTTTAGAAGTAGTTATCTTTTTGCCATTATATGTTCAACAATATCATTTGATAGCTATCTGTTTCAAGAAGTTTGTGATAAGTAATCTAATGTAGACTTTTGTTTTACAAGGGGTATGCGTTGATTGAGTATGAGAATTTTGAGGAAGCACAAAATGCGATAACTGCAATGAACGGAACTGAACTTCTTACGCAGACTATCAATGTTGACTGGGCCTTCAGCAACGGGCCCAGCACTGGACCATTCAAAAGAAAGAATATGAGGTTTGTTTCCCTTCTCTACTGCCTGCAAAAATATTATATATATGATTTTTTGCATATAACTAGAGAAGTGCATGGGGAACTACATAAGCTGAATCTCTTGTTATTACTATTCATGTAAGATGTGAAAAATATTTCTGTTGTCTGGGGGTCAATCTGCCTAAATTTATTGCATGACTTTAAACCATATAACATGCACAAATTATGAAAAGAAAAGTAGGGCCAAAAAGGAAATTTGTGCAGCTCACAACGTTGTTTATCCAGAGTTCTTGTGTATGTTAATTTAGAAGAGAAGAAAAAAAAGGTTCCTTCTATTGGTTTGACTGTATTTGATCTGTATAAAACTTCGAGTCTACCAATGAAGAGTTCGTGTCATTTCTTTAGTAGTAAATTTGCACACTTTTGAATAAATACAATTTCTGAGAGTATTGTTTTTGTTACCTTCAAAACTTTGCAGATCTGGGCGGACACATCGTTCGAGGAGTCCTAGGAGGAGATACTGATATGTGATTCACTGATATGAGGACAAATGGCTATGTTGAAAAGAGGGGTTTCATATTTTTCGTCAAGGAATTTAAGTCGGAAGTTTGTGATTTGCTATTTTATGGGTTTGTCTCTGTATGCTGAGAGTGCCCTGCTTGCTTATCTGCCTCTCTTTTTTAATCATATGGTGGTGTATTAAGTGATGGTTTCCCCTTAATGTAGTAGTGATAACCTGGAGCAATATTTTTCAGTATCAATTCTGTGTGAAAATTCCTAACTTGAAGACTGTACCTTGTTATCAATTTATTTTTATAATTGAAGTTTCTGGGAAGATATCAATTTCAGTTGGCAAATGCCTAAATTTCCAGTTTGAGATGGATAATTAGTTATTTCCTTGTTAAACGACCCAAAAAGGAAGGTTTGAATTATATCTTTACTTATTCCAAATTAACATAAACAGACCTTGAGATTGGGTTTTGTCAATATCAAACAGAGAGTTTGGATTTCCCAAAATATGAAGGAAACTCATCAATTTCCTCACCATAAAACCATTTTTTTTTTCTTCACTGGGCAACCCAGTTGAAAATCTTCAATTTGACATGGAGTGTAAGTTGTTACATTCTAAGTTCATCTTTGTGTTACTGATTAATCTGGGTAATCTAACAAGATTCTTGATTTTATTGCTGTAAGTGATAGCACGTCCGAGAATGGAGCACATGAGATGATAAAAAATAATTTGCATTGTCACTATCAAAAACCATTTATTCATATTCAGAATCTGAGGATCAGTTCAACTCGGATTGTGTAATATTTCATATTCACTTGCAGAAATTATCAAGTAATTTTGGATGTATTTCCATCTGTACCATGAAGACGGACTCTAATTCGTCTTTGAGTTTTCTATTCTAATTGGTGTCTGTCCAACTTGGTAACTTTTCGTTGCGCTATTGCATCGGATAAGCAGTTGAACTACCGAGTCATTTACCTCTGTTATTCGAGCCTCCTCCTCTGACAAGGGCAATCGTTAAGGTTTGAAACTGATCCTAACAGTGGCTCTTCTTGCTAAACTGTACAGTGTGTGCTAGTATGTTTTCTGTACATTCATGTGTTCTGATGTGTGCTTTTTGATTGATGTATTGTGTTTGATTTCATGATGCCAAAGCAGTCCAATAATTTGCGAAGCACGAGCTTGTAGGAGTGCTGATGGTACGTGCCCATTCCCAATACTTGTCTTCCACTCTTCGCATTTCTGCTAACTGCCATTAAGTGGTTATGTTAGCAACATCCTCATATTTACCTCTTCATTGCAAGACTTTGGGATTTAATGTTTCTAATTTCTAAGGATAACAATTTCCATATCTTTTTCAATTATTTACTTTGAAAAAAAAAAAAAAAGTTTTATATAGGAAGCACATTTGAGGATTTTCACTTATATTGCACTTTTAAACTATGTTCATATAGTTTTATGTTAAAATCCAGTTCTTTTATGTATGTTGTATGTCAATGTGACATACATGTAGAGCCTCTTCTGTATGGACTGGAATAATCTGGATGTGCAATATTACTGTTGAGTCACTATTAGGGAGTCAGATTCAGATATGCTAAGAGTTTATGATAGTGATTGCTTACTCTGCTATCTCTTAGCTCAAAGACGACTGAATCTTCAGAAAATGCAATAGGTCTTGTCGCTGCCACCTGCATGTAGATAAAAACTCATGGTTTGCACCACTAATATTCTGCAAATCAGTGAGTAATAGTACTAACCTTCGGGTTGCAGTTTTTGTTGAGTCTCTGAAGGTCTTCCTTCTTGGAACTAGCTGCAAAATCTTCATCAATACAAATTTCTTCCTTTGTGTCCCTGTCCCCAACTTGCCTTGGATTTTTATCTTTCTTCTTTCCGTTATGCGGGAAACCACAATTTTTCCATCTCCATGTCATTTGGTCCATGTATCTCAGGTATACTTTTCCATCTGAACCAATCAAGAACAGTTGGTTTCCTTCAAAGCACGGGCCAGGTGAACCAACCAAGGTCACACCTTTATCTGGTGCGCCATGTTCCACCCAGTTCCACCCTTCCCACACGTTCCAATGGTATTCAACTAGTCCGCCATCTTGAGAAAGCATGAAAAGTGAGCCTGTTAATGACATCGATGAAGTCCTCATAGCAGTTCCGGGCAATAATGATATAATCAAGTGCTGAGACTGGTAATGCTCATGCCACAACTCAGTCACTTTGTTATACTGGTATAGCCGGCCATTTCTTCCCACGACAAAGACTACATTTTCCCTGAACTGTTCCTGATCCACTATGCATGCAACTTTAGTACTTGGAGGGTGTCGGCAATCTTTCCATTTAAACTTTCTTAGCGCAACCTACAGAAAAATCGATATTGTCAAGGAGTATTATATTGCATTGTTGTTTTCAAATAACTTCATAATCAGATTTATTTTCCCTTTTCAGTTGTCTTGCTATTAGCTTTAGCTTAGAGCTTAAGTGATGGAGATAATGACATTATTTCCCTTCCAATTTCGCTATTGATCAAAATAATATGCGCTTAGATGATGTCTACAATTAATATTTTGCTGCATGTCCTTAGTATGTGTGATGTAATGAAAATGAGACAAAATAAGTAAACCTTAGCCGCCAAAAAGTTAATGTATGTGTGTGTGTATATTTAAAAGTAAATTTTCTTAATTTGCTAAGAATCTAAGCTACCAAAACAGAGGTGGCATAGAAACTATTCTATATTCTTCATTTTTGATATTTAACCTAACAGGCATACTTGTTTTATTTGGTTTTTGCAACTTACTGTGAATTGTAGTAATCTTCCATTTTTGCTCACAAAGAAGAGTGCATCTTCTGCTGTAACTTTCATAGCTTTGCCTGTCATTCCCTCCCATGGAGGACCTCCCATAACTTGCCTCCCTTTCCTCATAGCAGTACAGTTTATCCATCCTAGCTCATTGCTGTTTCTTTCTCTGATAAGTAGACTACCATATATGTCAACCACATACAAGCTTCCATTGTAGTTTCCCAGTGCCCCTTTCATAGGTGTTGAATGGTCATGCCTCAGCCAAAGCCATACATTTTCGGCATAAAGATATTCAAAAGTAAAACCGCCATCTGTTATGAAGAAAAACGATCTGCCTCCATGCATCACTCTTAGACGGTAGTTAGTGTTAATCCAATTATCTGGTAAATTATACTCTTCTCTGGGACTCTCTAGTCCACCGCCTAATGAACTTGGAAGTAAGTAATCATGATGTGCTTGGCTAGCCTTTCGCCTTCTTGCCATTCTTGTAGTTCCTGAATCATTAGGTTCATCTTTTATGCCTGTGATGCAATTCATAGGACCACGATCTTCAGTGCAGTACTCTGCATTCCATCCTTCAGTCTCTGGGGCATCTAATATTGACCAGACATACTTAATCGGTGCTTTTCTTCGAACATTAAGTTGATTAGTTGGTCCTGAATTTTCACCGCCGAGTCCTGATAGATGCAGTTCTGCAAGTCTGCCATCATCCAGTGGAAATAATACCCTGCCAACTTGAAGTGGTAGCCCGGGAATACCTCGTGCAACTTTTGCATGTGGGGGATGCATATGAGATAGCCATCCTTCAGGAATTTGGTTTTCTTGAGAAATACCTGTCTCCACATGAAAATTATGCATCCAAGATGTAGTATATGCAACTAACTCATAGTGATATGCATTTAAAACCAAAGTTTACATACTATTAATTCCATCGAATTTTGATTTAGCAAAACACAGTTTTACTATGATTTTTTGGAATCTGTTGCATTACAGAAATTAATTTAGAAAACTAGTCGGTATGAGCTAATGTTTCATTATTTGAAACATCTAAGCCATTTTATTCTTTCCTTCTTTTGGCTTGAGAGTCATGTATGCTGTTTGGTGAAAATAAAACAGAAGCATTTAATATGTTTTTGTTTTATATAGGATATGACGAAGATACTTCTATATAGTAAGGACATTAATCTATTTATCTTTAATTACTATATTTCAATTAATTATCTCAATTACTATGACTTTTAGGTATTTCTCCTGCTTAAATTTGGTATATTGCACGCTTAAGGACAGAATACTAGTATCTGTGTCTAACACCTGTACAGATTGTTATAAGTTTATGAACCCTTCAGTTACCCAGAATATGCAGCCTTCAGGTAACGGCCCAAATAGTGTTATAAAGCTCTCTAACACACCATTTCACGTGCAAGACCAAAAAACTGTCAAATGTGATTTAAGCTCAAACATAGACACACAACCAATTCAGAGTAGAGATAACAAATTCAAATATAATAATGTGGGGGAATTCGTACCTAGATACTCCTAGCTATGATATTACGTAAGGTAGCTGTTAGATTTAAATGTTTTAATTAGGTTGAACAATGGAAGTTAATCACTCTAACACATACCACTTCATGTGAAAGACCAATGGGTTTCTCACATGGCTTAAGCCTACAAATTCAGATGCATAACAAATTTAGAAACAAATAGCAATATAATCACATGAGGGACTCGAACTCAGGACTCCTTGAAAAAATTAACTCTAATACCATGTCAAATCACCGTTAGACCCAAAAGCTTAATCTATTAGTATAGGGCCTGGTGTTTTATGAATTATATAGCACACCCCCTTAATTCCAGAACAAATTCTAATACAATTACATGGGGTGACTTGAACCTATAACTTTTGTCGACTCTTTAGCAAAACTGACTCTGATACTGTGTTAGGTAACCACTAGACCCAAAATTTTAAGTTGTTATGTGAGGGTCCAATCAATGATATAAAGCTCTCTAATAGTTTTTACTTTCAATAATTCTTTTACAAACAACAAATTATCAAAGTTTAACCTAAATATACAGTATTATAAATGCACAAGCATATAGATGTATAGATTTTTTCTTTTGACTAGATTATGCATCAACATTTTGAAAGAATTATGTTTATTCTTCCTTAAGAACCAAACACTATAATCTGGTGAGTAGAGATAAAGGGATCACATTTTGGTGTTAACAATCACTTGGGATTCATATCTAATTATCATAACATGATCTTGATACTTCTTGAAGAGAATTAGAATTGTAAGATTGACATGGAAAAACCAGACTCTCACATGTATTTATGTGAAACTGAATAATTATATGCTACCTACTTGACTCACCTGCATGTTTTAGTAGTTGATATTCGAAAATGGTTCCAGCAGATGTAGTGAAAAACAGTGAGACGGTTTTTTCATTTGATTCGTCTTGTAGAACTGGTGTGATAGATGTCAGACGATGATCCTTTGGACTTCCATGGACTATCCATTTCCATTTCCTTTGCTGTATTCTTCTCTCTATCAAATTGCCACCCTGTATGATTACGATATTTCTGTCAGCAAAGAGCATCAAGCTTGGAAAGATACATACATATGCAATATTACTCAATTGCAAATTTTTATCTTAGGACTTGACATGATAGTACATAACTTAAAATCTTATTCCCAAGTGACAACTGAATCTAAACTATTTCCTTTTGGTTCTGCTCTCGTTCTTAATATAATTTAAATGATTCACTTTGATGTATTTCGATGCTTAGTAATTCGTGGATCCCCAATTTGTCCTGGTTGGTGATAGAAATCACATGAATTAGTACTACTTGCATAAACCACTACCTTAGTTAAAAGAAACAGAGAAATTGAATGATCTCCAATCAGGCCATGTATAGTACAACCAGTTGATGGTATCAGAGAAGCATTGCTTGCTGTTCCTTTGCTCCATATATGCTTCTTCCAAGAAGGCTTTGAGGTTCTATCATATTCATAAAGATCACCTGTAGAACTGTATTCATATATTTGTGTTTAGCTTAAGTTTGTGTAATCTCCAAAAAAGAAAGACAGGCAGATATACACACATGCACACACGCATAGGATACCTTATAGTATATACAACTTCTGGTCTAATACTAGCAGCATCAGCTATTGCTGCAACATTTGCACCGGGTGGTTGGCCATGATTTACCCATCTGTCCAAGTGAATATTAGAGTCTCCTCACTCGAATCTACAATATAAATGGAGACTAGAATGTAAAACTTAAGGCCCTAACCTTACCTATGATGATTCTGATTAGTATAGTTAGTCTTACCTTGGAGTCTCAACCTCGATAAGTTCTAATAACAACCCATTCTTTGTACAGAAATAAACTCTCCTGGCAGGCATTGCAGAAAAATCAGTAAACAGAGACCCGGTAACTTTTCTGCAGCAGTTGATTTTTCCATGGCCAGATTTGTATGCATAGTAAATCACATGAAGAAATTTAGGACTACATAGATTCTTAGTACTTACTCTCCATTATATGAAACAACACCAGATTTTATTTGGGTCACCGAATTTCGTTCTGCTTTTTTATTTGTGCCTTGATCAAGTGCAGGCATGAACTCTACCCAAAGTGGTTGTGAGTTCTCACTCATTTGCATCTGCAAGAGATATAGTAAAGGATAAATCAGCCTGCATAAAAAATGACGACGCTATTTCCAAACCAGTGTAAGTTGGTGCCAACGACTTGTTGAAACATATATGGATTCTTTGATTCAAATGCCGAGTAAGATTATGTTGTTAATGTGGTATGATTGAATAAAAGAACAGAACATATCTTTAGTTACTATTTGGCTTTAATTGAATAGTTTCTATACAAACACCTCTTTCTCTTTTGTACTCTTTTGTATAGCTTGTTTCTATTCTGCAGATCAAATCATAAGTTATATGTAGATTTCTTCTGCTCAGATGCCTGAATATTTGATAAAATCAATGTATATATGTGTGTGTGTGTGTGTGTGTGTGTGTGTGTGTGTGTGTGTGTGTGTGTGTGTGTGTATCAAAGTATCATCTGATTAGTATTTACAGTTGTCAAATTTCTGAGATTGTCACTACTTTCACCACCCAACAGAAAGTTGTTTGATCTTAAATTAAGTAGTCAATAAAATAAGATGCTCTAGCTTAAGTTTTGCAATCCATATATACTTTCAAATATTAGAAACTTTAAGCAACTGGTACCTGATATAGAAATCCTGCTTCTGACAGAGCAAGAATTGTCTGGTTGAACATGAAAACTGAGATAGTGGGACCGGCGGATACGGGTAAATCATGAGGAGCAATCACCCACTGCACTCCATTCCAAAACCTTTCATACACAGAACCACTTACACCAGTGACCCAAATGGAAGTCTCTGACATCTTTGTTAAAGAAACTCTTTTTCTCAGAGGCAGAACCACATCAGAATTTTCCTCTACACCACCATCTTTCTTTTCCAAACTTCCCTTTTGTTTAGGAGTATCATATTCTCTGTCCAAGTGTTCTTCTCTGGTTTCTGTTGTTGTCCGATCAATCAAACCCGCCTTAGTACAGTTATCATTAGCACAGGATACAAGATCATAAGGGAGTTCCACTTCAACCCAGCTGTTGGTTTGCTCACTGAACTCCCAGAAACGATCTGTTTTCTGTTCGAATTGTCGATTGCTTTGCTCAACAAAGTCTTGTAGGCACCATGTAGCAGAACCCAGTAAAACTAGATAACTTAATGACACAAGGACCCAGCTGAAGAATATTAAATAGAACATGGACATGGTGACTACAGAACCCCAAAAACCAAAAAAAAAAAAAAACAAAAAACAAAAAAGAGAGAGAGAGGGCCAGATATATTGAGAACACTTGAAGACTAAGATATGCAGATGATACCAGTAACAAGTTTCTTTAGTTGGTTTTATACCATATGTAGTGACCACATATGGACCATGTATCAAAGCCAGAAAAGGCTATGTTGAACTAACTAACTATTCAAAGGACTAGTCATCAAGTTTTGGAAAAATCAAGCTCTGTTCATGGCCAAACCAAAGCCATGAAAGACAGTGAAAGGAGGATGGATTTGTGGGGTTTTGTTTTTAGCATGTACGGGGTTCATAGATTATAACTACCACTACAACAAAAAGCCTTTGTATTTGTCAACTCTGATTGCATTAGTAATCAAGCAGTGAAAATATTATATTAATTGGGTTGCTCAACCTCCTTTTTTACAATTGAGTGCTTTCTTTCTCATTTCTTTAGAGCAATAATAATTGTTTTTCCTACCTAATTCTCATGACTTTTTTTCGTCAAATATTTCTTGTGGTGGTAAAAAGATATGTGTGTTTTTTCTGGAGAAATTGTTTGCTTGGCTTTTCTAAAGTAAGAATCCTGATACATGAGTTCACTGTGTCATGTGTTGCATTCAGGTGATTTTCACTCAACTTCACCTACCCCAGAAGATCAAAAAGAGTCTCTCATGTGTTTGCAGCCGTCTGATCAGTCATTGTGGGCTCTACTTTATTCCAAGAAATGATATTTACTACTTCCAAAATTGAGTATTTATCAGCTGAGGTAATGGAAACAGACTTTACAAGTTGAGGCTACAATTATATATATAATACATGGACCCTTGATCATCATAAACCTTTTTGACACTATTGAGCATCTAATCATAAACCTTCAAAATCCCAGTTGCTTGATCATCCGGAAAAAGTGGTGGGATCCATTCTTAGTTGATAAATGGAATCTCTGGGTCTAGAGAATCTCCCGTATTTTGTGGCTCTCATCAAGATTCTAATCTCTAGTGGTATTTATAATTAAAAAAAGAGAGATAGAGTTTTAATTGACTTTGATTGAGTTATTATTATCAAAAAAATTGAATCATTCAATCTCCGTTGGTTGGACAACGACGTGGGTATCTAAGAAAAACTTTCTTTTTTAATTATACACTTGGAAGCTGATGTGGTTGGTGTCATAATTCTACACATTACACCAAATGTGTGGTCCGATTTTATATAATTTATTAGTAAATCTTAAATGTATATTTGACTATTAGAAAATGTTAGGTGAGTGTTAGGTGTACTCTTAACTTTATGTAATGTTAGGTGAGTGTTAGGTGTAGTCTTGACTTTATGTAATGTTAGGTGAGTGTTTGTTGTACTCTTGACTTTATGTAATGTTAGGTGAGTGTTAGGTGTACTCTTGACTTTATGTAATGTTAGGTGACTGTTAGGTGAATATTAGGTGGGTGATAGACTTTATGTGTTATATCTTCATGTATATATACCTCATAAGATTAATGAAACATATGTACATTTTTCCTCCATTACATTTTCTCTCACTTTCATCATTTTATACATTTCTTTCATTATATTTTCAGACATTTTCATTATTTTACATGGTATCAGAGACAAGTTTCTGATCCGGACAACGTCTTGCACAGAATTTTCATCGAGCAACTTCAACAGCTTTCTTGTCTTCATCAATGATGAGTTCAAACCATGGTGCTGGTAATAAATACACTTATGCAAATGCGACAGGTCTGTATCCATTTTCCAATGCTTCAATTAATTCTGTATTTACAAAGCCATGGATTTTAGATAGTGGAGCCACCGATCATATCACTTCTGATTCCACACTTCTCACCAAAACACAATCATCATCCATACCTATTGTTAATTTACCAACAGGATCTACAGCATCAATCACTTCAACTGGCACTGTATCTTTTAATTCCAACATCACTTTAGATGATGTTTTATGTGTTCCTAGTTTTCGCTTAAATCTAATTTCTGTAAGCAAACTTACCTCTGCCCTAAACTGTTGTGCCATTTTTTTTCCCACCTTTTGTGTTCTACAGGACTTGGCTACGGGGAAGATGATTGGCTCGGGTAAACAACATGGTGGTCTCTATTACATGCCTTCCTTACAAAGGATGTCAACCTATCATCAAATTTCACAGCCTTCCAATCTATGGCATATGCGTCTTGGACATCCATCACCATCTCCTCTTAAATTAGCTTCTTCCTTATTATCTTCAAACAATATTTCTTATGATAATAATTGCACTGTTTGTCCCATGGCAAAACAAACAAGACTTCCATTTCCATTAAGCTCCATATCAACTCATGCTCCATTTGATTTATTGCATTGTGATATCTGGGGTCCTCACAAAGTTCATACACACTCAGGGGCACGATTTTTTCTTACCATTGTAGATGACTTTACAAGATGCACATGGATATTCCTTATGCAGCACAAGTCTGAAACTCAAAACATTTTGAAATCTTTTATTGATTTTGTTTACACTCAATTTCATGCATATGTCAAAGCAGTTAGAGTAGACAATGGTTCTGAATTTTTATCTATGAAAAACTTTTTTAGACTTCATGGCATTGAATATCAACGCACTTGTGTTTACACCCCACAGCAAAATGGAGTCGTTGAAAGGAAACATCGTCATATTCTCACTGTGGCACGAGCACTACTTTTTCAATCCCATTTACCTTTACATTTTTGGGGTGAATGTGTTTTAACTGCAGTTTATCTCATTAACCGGTTGCCATCACCATTGCTCTCAAATAAAACACCTTTTGAAATGTTATATAGTCGCCCGCCATCACTTGATCACTTAAAGGTTTTTGGTTGTCTATGCTATGCAACTATTGTACATCCCATTCAAAAATTTGAACCTCGTGCCAAGTGTTGCATCTTTGTTAGATATCCGACTGGGCAAAAGGGATACAAATTATATGACATGGAAACCAAGAAATTTTTTGTCAGTCGTGATGTCAAATTTCATGAATCCATTTTTCCTTTTTCATCTATCTCAACCCCATCTACTTCTGATTTTGTGGTGCCTAATTTCATATCTGAGACCACAGAAATGCAGTCTATCATACCACCATGCTCTTCTAACACCAATCCTCACCAATCCGAGCAAACAACATCTAATACACATGAACCCATCTCACCCACACCTGTTGTTCCCTCCAGCATTGATCAACCTTCCACAAACACACCAGATGCCGAAACCTTACCACCACTTTTAGACCCATCAAATATTCCTTCTGAAACTACTACCATTCCACCTCCGAGACAGTCAACACGGCCTAAGCGACCTCCGGCATGGCATAGAGACTTCCTAATGTCATCTCAGGCACATCAATCTACCTCTGCAGCAAGTCCTATACCAGGTACTCGATATCCACTCTCTAATTTTCTTTCATACTCACGTTTTTCACCTTCCCATTCTACTTTTCTAGTTAACATCACAGATCACACTGAGCCTAAAAATTATGCTCAAGCTGTCCTTAATCCACATTGGCGACAAGCTATGAATACAGAATTAGAAGCATTGCAGCTCAACAACACATGGAGCTTAGTCCCTTTGCCCATTGGCCACAAACCAATTGGTTGCAAATGGGTCTACAAAATCAAATACAAATCTGATGGCACCATTGAACGCTACAAAGCTCGTCTTGTTGCTAAAGGATACAATCAAGTTGAGGGCATTGACTATCAAGAAACATTTTCTCCAACAGCAAAGCTTACAACACTTCGTTGTCTTCTTACTGTCGCTGCTGCTCGCCATTAGCACATCCACCAATTGGACGTTCAAAATGCTTTCCTCCATGGCGACCTTCATGAAGTTGTCTACATGGAACCTCCACCTGGTCTTCGCCGACAGGGGGAGCACACTGTATGTCGGCTCAACAAGTCTCTTTATGAACTTAAACAAGCATCAAGAAATTGGTTTTCCACATTTTCAGATACTATCAGAAAGGCTGGCTATCAACAATCAAAGGCTGATTATTCCCTTTTCACCAAAACTCAAGGTACTTCTTTTACAGCAATTCTTATATATGTCGATAACATACTTCTCACAGGAAATGATCTACATGAAATGGAACGTCTCAAAAGATTCCTTCTTAAACGCTTCCGTATCAAAGATCTTGGAAACTTGAAGTACTTTCTCGGTATTAAATTTTCTCGCTCCAGAAAAGGCATTTTTATGTCACAAAGAAAGTATGCGTTGGACATTTTACAAGATTCTGGACTCTTAGGCGCATGTCCCAACAATTTTCCAATGGAGCAGAATTTGAAACTTACTCCC
This sequence comes from Xanthoceras sorbifolium, assembly GCA_003430845.1. Taxonomy (NCBI): domain Eukaryota; kingdom Viridiplantae; phylum Streptophyta; class Magnoliopsida; order Sapindales; family Sapindaceae; genus Xanthoceras; species Xanthoceras sorbifolium. Next base: position 39,146 of record QUWJ01000647.1, read on the forward strand.
ACTGATGGAGCATTGCTAAATGATCCAACAAAGTACAGAAGACTAGTTGGCAGATTGATATATCTTACAGTGACAAGACCCGATATAGTTTATTCAGTTCGCACATTGAGCCAGTTCATGCAAGAACCTAGAATACCTCATTGGGACGCTGCCATTCGAATCCTCAAATACATCAAAGGTATACCTGGTCAGGGATTATTACTTCCCTCCATAAACAGTTTAACTTTGAAAGCTTTTTGTGATTCAGATTGGGGAGGTTGTCGTGCCACAAGAAGATCAGTTACAGGCTACTGTATTTTCCTTGGAAGTTCTCTCATATCATGGAAATCTAAGAAGCAAGCCAATGTCTCTAGATCATCAGCTGAGGCTGAATATCGAGCAATGGCTAACACATGTTTGGAGTTAACTTGGTTGTGTTACATACTACATGACCTAAAGGTTCCTCAAACAACTCCTGCACCATTATTTTGTGACAATCAGACAGCTTTACACATTGCTGCGAATCCTGTCTTTCATGAGCGTACAAAGCACATTGAGATAGACTGTCATATAGTACGAGAAAAAGTACAAGCCGGAATAATCAATCCTTCTTTTGTTCCTTCACACTTGCAATTGGCTGATGTACTTACGAAGGCTTTAGGAAATGATCAGTTTGTGAATTTACGTAACAAGTTGGGACTTCATGATATTCACTCTCCAACTTGAGGGGGAGTATTAGTAAATCTTAAATGTATATTTGACTATTAGGAAATGTTAGGTGAGTGTTAGGTGTAGTCTCGACTTTATGTAATGTTAGGTGAGTGTTAGGTGTAGTCTTGACTTTATGTAATGTTAGGTGAGTGTTTGTTGTACTCTTGACTTTATGTAATGTTAGGTGAGTGTTAGGTGTACTCTTGACTTTATGTAATGTTAGGTGACTGTTAGGTGAATATTAGGTGGGTGATAGACTTTATGTGTTATATCTTCATGTATATATACCTCATAAGATTAATGAAACATATGTACATTTTTCCTCCATTACATTTTCTCTCACTTTCATCATTTTATACATTTCTTTCATTATATTTTCAGACATTTTCATTATTTTACATATTTCTCTAATATCCATCCAACTCATTCAAGTAAAGACGAACTTTATTAAAACAGACGAATATATAAGAATGACGGATTTCAACTAATTATATATTATTAAATATCACATGATATGTTTTGAATCCGGTCGTTTAGAAACAAAATAAATTCATATATATATTTTTTTGGTTCATTTTTAATTTATAAAAACAAAACAATGGTAGGCCTAAGTTTCTTAACAAAGGGTTTATAAACCAAAAAATGATTTAAATATTTAAAGTTTTTTTTTCTAATGAATATTTGTTTAAAATAATAGTATGAAGAGGGCAGGCTGCAGGCACGCTTTTCATTCGATTGAATAAAATACAAATTTTAATATGAAAAATCTCAGAAAGAGATGATTCAATCAATTTGGAGTTATCATATATGTTGACGAGTTAGTGTACTTGCTACGTTACAATCCACAAGATGTGGCTATCATTCATGTCTCTCTCCAACAATGCTTACTATATACATGGTCACGATTTGCGAACCGATTGGAACTGTAAGGTATTGATTTTGATTTCGGTTTTAGAATCGGCGATTTTCCACCAGTTTCGATTCAGAAGCCTGTTCCACACCGGTCCAATTTTGGTTCCGAAACTGATTCCCAATTTTTTATTTTATTTTTTTAATATTTAAAAAAAAAACCATGTCACCGTCAGGGTCTGGTTCCAACAATTATATTATTTTTTTATTTTAAAAAAAAAAAAAAAACTTGGCCCAACTGTCCAACAGTAATGTTGCTATTGGAACCGAATTTGAACCAAAATCAGAGGTTTCGGTCGGTTTCGATTCCCATCAGTTCTGGAACCGATAGTTCCAATTTTAAAAAATAGAGAACCAGAATTGGGACCGTTTGGTCCTAGTTCGGTTTTCAGTTCCTAATCAGAATCGAACCGTCCGATTTCGATTAGAAACCACCCAATTCGATTCGAACCGGAACTGGAGTCATCTCTACTTACTATTCAATATCATTATTTATGCTAAGTACAGGGTCTACTGTATATATATTTTCTAAAATGTAAATCAAAAATGGAAAAATAAATTAAAAAAATGTCTTTTCTGAAAAAAGCTGAGGACCCAAATAAAATGTTTCCCTTCAAAATTCAACTATTTTTGATAATTTAGGAATTATGTAAATAAAAAATTGGACAAAAAAACTGTCTTTTCTAAAAAAGTTAGGGAGCCAAAAAAAATTTTCCTTTAAAATTGAGCTATTTTTAATAATTTAAGAACTATGTGAATTAAAAATAAAATAAATAAATAAATAAATTGTCTTTTACAAAAAAGTTTTTAAGAATGGAATACGGGAAGAAAACTCCTTACGCATACTATTAAATGCATATGATAGAGTTTGAACCCCCATTATTAACGTGGATTAAGAGATGCATACCATATGAGTTATGAGGATATGTACAGTAATTTTGGAATATTAAATCTGCAAAGAGAAAAAATATAAATATTTAAATCTAATAGATGGTTGTTATGAGTAAACGGGAGTGGAGATGGGTAGCAATAGAGTAAACAAATCTTAATAACTTTTAGTATAACCGGAACCGGTTCCATTTTTTTTAAAAAAAAAACTTTTAAAAAATTAATTGAAAATTAAAATATTTTAAAAGTGGATAACCCTAAGTTATGATAAAATTTAAATAAAATTACGATAATATTATAAAAGTAAAATAAATAATAAATTTGGATTTACACTTAATTTTACCTCAATTAGGCTGTCTGCATATCCTCTATGCGGAATCAAAGCCCACTTAGTTATCTTATCTTTTATTTATCTGATCATCAATCATCACTCGTTCCTTCGATGACCGTGGTATCACCGTTGTTGTTGAAAAAATCGTTATCATCAGATGATTGGTTCATTTCCTGTTGCCTCAATTACGCCTTGGTCAAGTCGTCAACACATATATTTGTACCTGAATTGAGTCTGCACTCAACAACGATCGTCTCTCGTCGAGAACGTTTCCGCCGATGCTAAATTCTTGTTCCATTACCACGATCAAGACAGGGGTTCCAAAAATTTATTTGGCTATAATAACCAAAATTGAAAAAAAATTATCTTGATCCCTCCACCAATGTTGAATGTTAAAGTCATCATTTACAAACTCGAATGTGAGATTGTGTATGAGGGCCTTGAGGAGTGGAAAAGGGTTCACAAATATTTAGAGAGGGGTCAGAAGTTTGAAATTTATTACCGAATATTTATTCTGCAAATGCTTGATGCTGCAGAAAGTCGTGATAATTTGACTCATTGCATAAAGCATTACGCGGCTCTACTATTTCTTCAACATTTATAGGAGCCTTGCCCCTGGAGGAAACTGATTTTCTAAAAGGATCAGAACTTGCCACTGAAATTTTAAAATTTGATAATAATAAATATCAAATTAAAATTAATAATTGAAAGCAAATGAAGAGAATTGGGAATTATGATAGAATTGAAAGAATTGAGAATTTGAATTTGAGAGAGTAAGAATTGTGTGAAAAAAATAAAGTGAAAAAAGGGGTTTATATAGATTTTAGGGGATGGAGGGTTTTGGGAAATTTGGAGGGTTTTGGGCAATTTTCACCTATTTCGATTCCAAAAATTTAAGAACCGGAACCGGGATCGCCTAGTCCCGGTTTGGTCCTCGGTTCTAAACCGAAATTAAAATCGAGTTATTCGGTTCTGATTCTAAACCATTGGTTCGATTCAAATTGAACCGAAGCCAACCCTACAAATATATCTTTTTTTTTTACAAATTTTGATTTTTTTTATTTAGTTAATTTAGGAGTCGCTCTAATTTTTTTTTTTTTTTCTATTGGAGTTTGGATTTAGATACTTTCATTATTAATAAAAATATATCTTTAGAGTATTTTATTATTTTCCCCTAGTCAGATATTAAAATCAACAACACTGCATGAGTCTGCTATCCAACTTTTTTGTTTTGTTTTGTTTGCTTTTTGTTTTTTTAAATGGTTGGTCCACTAATTCCCACATCACCAATCACCATCCACTTAAAGCCATAACGTTTCGGTGCATTTAGTGTATATATTCAATTCATTCAAATCATATTAAATAACTAATAGCATAAAAAAATACATATCATATACTATAATATAAGTGAGTGTGTCGTATACGCGAAAGAGTAGGGAGGCATTTCTCTTTAAAAGCATTACAAGATACAGTGGGAATGATAGGTGCATTGATGCGTATTTTAAGTCCCTTTTTTTGGAGATTGGACACCTCATTATTCACGGTATATAGTTATATATCAAAAGGTGATGTTATTATTAACAAACACAATTTGCTTTGACTTTTCATCGTGCTGCTCGTGCATGTGTTTATGTTGGCAAATAATTGTAGTGGCAATTTCCAATCCAACTTATTGAAAACGTTTATCAAATCTTATATGAATCAATTCTCGTGACAACTGATTTACAAATATCAACTAGTATTAGTACACTTCATTATATCAACCTATGTACGAGTATTTTTAATTTTTAATTTTTTATTATATACTACCCACCATGGTATGGTGGTGACGACTCTAACCTGATATATTATTAGACTGAATGAGTGCCCTTACCTATCGAAACTATATTGGTCGATAGTATATTGTTAACTTACTTAATGTGAAACTTTATTATCACCTCAAAATTCACAATTCTAATCAAGGGCAGAGGTATGTGTAAACTTGGCTGGACTACAAGTTTTTGAAAAAAAAATAATTTATATAATCAAAATATATTTTACGTTTGTTTTATTTAAATAAAATCAAATACTTTTACATTTAAATTTTAAAATGAAACACACATCAATATATTAATATTTATACTAAAAGTATAATTTATCACTATTTTGATTAATATGATTCAGTGATAAGATTACATGATAATATCCTAAATTTCAGTCATTTTCACCATAGGTGATATGTCAAAAAAAAAATACACTTTATCTTATACACGTCACACTAGTAATTTATTTAATAATATGTATATATTTTACTAAAAATAAGTCATGAAAATTAATTGATATTATTCTATTATTATTCTTATTATTCTTTAAATCAAATATCACATCCTTTTGTATTATTCTATTCTATTATATATATATATATATATATATATATATATATATATATAATTCTATGATATATAGCTTTTTTTCGTAATTTTTTTGATAAATATTCTCCAATCCATGATTCAGATGTGTGTTTATCTTATTAATAAAATTTTACTCATACTATTGTAATTCATCATTCAAATATTTTTTTTTTACTTAATGTCATATGTCTAATAGTATTTTTAATCGAAAAGAAACATCAATTTAGTCCACCTTTAAATAAATTTTTGGCTACGCCCTTGATTCTAATATTTAGATTTATAACTCTAATGACCAACCTATATATCTTATGTATAGGTAACACTATAAAATCACCCTTAAACAATTCTAACTTTGTGCCTGTTAAATTCAATCTATAATATTGAAATTTATAATGTCAGTGCAATTATGTATTAATAAAGTCAAAGCGAATAGAAAATCGAATTCATAACCAAGTTTGTTCTGAAGGAAATTTATTATTATTATTATTAATGAAATCAAAGATAGAAATTGAATAGTCGGATCATTAGATTAAATAATAATAAAAAGGTTCCGATTTCATAATAATTTAGAAGTTATAAATTAACTAAAATTCTAAAAAAGCATTAAAACATAATTTGTTAAAATTCAAAAGTCCTACTAAAAAGTTATATTGATTCGCCTTAAGGTGAAAACGGTCAAAAAAAAATTAGGTTTGAATACGGGATTAATCCTTATTAAGTTCTATGTAACTTGTCGATATAAATCAATTAATATATGTGAGCCTAAAATGAGATCGTTTGCCCCACCAACAAAGCCCGTAAAGTGGGGCGTGCACTTGTGTCCTACGTCATATAATAGTTCTGATTACTTTTAACAATTGACATTATATTTAATAGATACAGTTATTACAAATAGAGAACGAGGCTCATAATATACTATATGCTAATATTTGTGTACAAATAGGGGTTGGTGATCCTAACACTTGATTCATTATTTATTAGATTAGACGCCAATTAAGGTACAATTAATGATGGTATTGAAATTGAATGGCCAAAATATGACTTGTCAATTAGTGAGCAATCCATATCATAAACAAAAGTGGATGCATGACATGGTGATTTGGCCAATTTCAATGTCTACCTAACAACAATCAACTATACTTTTCCCTCAATAGTTTTTTTCTTTTAACTTTTCATTTAAAAAAATATATAATAATAAAAAAAAATATAATATAATAATAAAAAAAAAACTTAATTACTCTTAAAGTATATTTACGTATCCTTTAATACTTCAAGAGTAATTATTTCTTTTTACTTACTTTTTTTTTATCATCATATTATTTTTTGGATGAAAAGTTAACTCCAGTGAAAAAAATAACTATTTTTAAAATTTGATGGGGTAAAATATCGTTAATCAATGGAATATTCCCAACAAAAAATTGTACGTGGAATTAATTATGCATTGACTCTTTTTTTTTGAACTATTACAATTAATTCAAAATTTAGAATAAGTAGACACAATTCGAACTCACATACTTAAAGTATAAGTATAAGGAACATACCACTAGATTGATTTCATCTTATATATATTGACTTTTTTAGTCACTTATTTGCGACAGTACATATCTCAAATTTAAGTGGAGCCCTCAAACTTACGAAATTACCTTGAAAAAAATATTCATCCTTTTAACATTTTTGTTCTATTAAATACTCACATTATTGTTTTTTATGGTTTCAATTCTAAAATTTGGTCAAGTCATGAAATTCAACGAAGGTGTTTCTGGTAAAAATTTGACAACAGCTGAAGAAGGCTGCTGCTAGAGTTTTCAAAGAATTTTGTTGTAGATTTTTATACAACTTTTATATATTTAAAGGAAGTCTTGACAAATTTTAAAATTGTATGTTGTGCTTGTATTTAGCATAAATTATTGATTTGAAATTATTATGTAGATGATAAGATGACGGAAAAATGATAAACTAATTAAATAACTTTTAAAATTAAAATTTTCCTAATTATTTTATTTTATTTTTTAACATATCATTTACAGTGCAGCGAGTTGAATCTGGAATATTATCAAATTGAATGAACGTTTCTAGCACAAAACCACATTGAGCAATGGTAGTTTCTTCCTAACTTTTTTTTTTTTTTTTGTTGGATATCTACTCCTAGTAAGTGGAAATATCTACTCCCACAATAAACAATAAAGGAAAAAACTATATGTATATGTTATAAATATACATAGTGAGATTTAAACCCTTATTACTGAAGTACACAGAAGCCGAAAGGTGTACCACCCACTTAAATTATTAGTAGATGTGAAATGAAGAGAATGAATCGTTTTTATTCTTCTAACGTGTATGTAAATTGGTTCTTAACACCCGGCCCATGTCCATTTTGCCAATTTAAGCCCAATAATAATACTTTTCATGAAAGAGTATCTATACTTGCACCTCATTAAATATTATTAAATTTTGTAATTATAACCCATTTACTACAGCAAAAAATATTATTGCTTTTAATTTTAATTTTATTATAATTTTGTAAATAAATCTCACTAAACTATTTATTAAATAAATTAGAAATATTTTTAAAAAATATTTAATGGGGTGTACTTAGCAAAGAGATGTATACACAGATTTAGAGGGGTGTAAATAACAAAATATCAGTACTCTTCGTCAAATCATATATATTATAATCGCCCGAGTTATTGACACCCTATCAATGTTATCTTGACATTCATAAAATCATTACACCTAATAATTATTGAACAAAATTTCTCTAAATAAAGAGATAACATTGCTGGAATCAAGGTTGCAGAAAGCAAATTTAATCGTCGGCAAGGCGCTAGGCGGTATGTCGCCGTCGTGCTTTAGAGTGAAACGGAGGTTTAAGCACTTAAAGGGAAAGCGTGATCGCGATGTTGAATGGAATGCCCTTTGCCCTAATTGAACTCAGCATCCAAAACGATGCGTTTTGAACGCTGATTCAGTTTTATATTTTAAAAAAATTAAACCGTCAAAGTGACGTCGTTTTGGGGGTTTAATCTCAAAACGACATCGCTTTGGGGATTTAATTTTTTTTTAAAAATAACTCTTCTTCTTTAGTTATTCCAGTGAGGCAGTGACTTCTTCTTCTTCTTCTCCTCCTTCTTCTCTTTCTCCTTCTTCTCATTCTTTCCCTTCTTATTCTCTTTCTCTTTTTCCTTCTTCTACTTCTTCACCTTCTCCTTCTTCTGTTTCTTCTTCTTCTTCCCTTTCTTCTCTTTTTTTTTCTCCTCCTTCTTCTTTTTCTTTTTCTTCTTCTTTTTCTCCTCCTCCTTCTTCTTATTTTTCTTTTTTTCACAGACCTTCTTCTTCCCGTCGCCGTTGTCGTAGTCACGACCTCCTTCTCTCTTGTCGGCAGTGAGGTGCTTTCTTGGTGAAGAAGAAGAAGAAGAACCTTATTCTTCCCGTCATCGTTGTCGTAGTCGTGACCTCCTCCTCTCTTATCGACAGTGAGGTGCTTCTCGTCACCATTGTCGATCGTGACCTCCTCCTCTCTTGTCGGCAGTGAGGTGCTTTCTTGGAGAAGAAGAAGAAGACCTTCTTCTTCCCATCGTTGTTGCCATGGTTGTGATCTCCTCCTCTTTTGTCGGTAGTGAGGTGCTTTCTTGGTGTTTCCTATAACTTATTTAGAGTTTTGAAGTTTAATTTGAGGATTTTTATTTTGAAATTGATTTTTTTTAATTAATTAGTTTAACATCTAAATATTATAATATATGGATTTATTGATTTTGTTGGATTTTGTTTGAACTTGAATTTCTTTTTAACTTGGAAATTACTTTAAATATTATCCGATTTGCTTCCGGCCTGTCGATCGGCCGACTTCTCGCGGACCATTTGATCCCCGTTTAAGCAGCCTAGGTGCTAGGCGGTGGGTCGCTGCCCGATTAGTGCCTAGCGCTTTCTGCAACCTTGGGCGAAATGCAATAATATGAACAGTTTTGGAAACCTATTGCATAAGGATTTTACTATTATTATATTTGGGGATATTTTTATTTTTCCCTCTGACGATTCTATCAACGATACTTTATCCCCTCACGTTTCAGAAATAACTATTTTTCTCCCTAGAGTTAACTTTCCATCTAAAAATCAATATGATGACAAAATTATTAAGTAAAAAGACTTAATTACCCTTGAAGCATTAAATAGTAAGTAAAAACAATAAGCAAACTTCAGAGGTAATTAAGTCTTTTTACTTAATATTTTTGTCATCATATTATTTTTTGGATGGAAAATTAACTCCAGTGGGAAAAATAACTATTTTTTAAGGGGTAAAGTATCGTTGACAGAATTATCAGGGAGAAAAATAAGAATATCCCTTATATTTGTAGTAATTCTCCACAACCCATAAATTAATTAAATGATAATATGATAATTGATAAAGTAAGAATAAATCATTTATCACTTTATTCTTTTTATTTTTGGTTTGTAGCATTCCTGTTATATATAAACTGAATATATATATATATATATACACACACACACACGTGCACTATATCTAACAGAAAACAAACTTTCTATTTTCTTTTATTTTTTATTTTTCAAACACTCTCATTTAGTTGAATCAATGGATTGGGTCCTTGGGATTTAGTGAATATCATTGGTTCGTGTAGTTACAACTCCTGCATAATGGCATCACCCTTTACTACTTTGAGAGATGTGATTGCTAGTAGCTAATCGCTACCTAGCTTTGTGTTTGTTACAAAAAATAAGTTTATATATATAGTTTTTTTTTTAAATACCATTTTTATAGTTATTGCTACTAGAAGAGGCATCACAAGTTTTTCTCCCAACCCTTTAATTAGAAGAGGATTTTTTTAAGTAGTATTTATGAGACCAGTATTTTGATATTTAGCACCATATTAATATTTTTATGAAAAATAACGCTTAATATAAATTTAGATAAAATTGCCCCTCGATATAAAAGAGGAAGGAGATGGGACGGGACAAGTGGTTATAATTTTTTTTTTTTAGTGAGTAGGCGAACTAATTAGTTCACCCGCTAAAACAAAAAAAATTAGTGAGTGGGCGAACTAATTTTGTTTTAGTGGGCAAACTAATTACTCACTACAAAAAATGAGATTCGCCCACTCATAAAAATAAAAAAAAATTAGTGAATGGGTGAACTAATAGTTCCATTAATATTTTTTTTAATTTGCAGGCGAATTTTTTTAGTTCAATATTACTACAACTTATTTTCCGTTCAATTGACAATCGAATCAAGACCAGTGCTCTCTCTCTTCATCATTGCTTATTTTTCATTTCTTTTTTTAATTTTCACTTCGTTTCATGTAACAGCTCTCTCATTCTCTATCTCTCTCTGTTTAATTTTTATAATTGAAAAATTAAGATTTGTGTTTGTTGATAGATTTGATCAGATCAAAAAAAATTAGTGTGCGTCATCTACAGTTTTTGTATTGGTTTAGATTGTGCATAAATCAATTTGGCTGTATTTAGATGCATTGTGCACTGATAAGGGGAGAGAGAGAGAGAGAGAAGATAAAAGAGAAAGAAGAGATTAAAAAAAAAAAAATCAAGAAATACATAAGTCAACTTTCATTAAGGGCATTTTGAGATTTTTCTGAAACATAGTACTATTTTGAGAAGAAACAATAATCATAAGTTATTTCTAAAAATATTGATTTAAATTATGTCATTTCTCACCATTTTCTCTTAATTAGAATCCAATAGTTATTAGACGTTACAAAACTAAAATAGCATAACGGTTAAGAAAAGTCAAGATTTGACTTAAAAAAAAGTTAATATATAGAAATAAAAAATAATAAAACTTAATATACTTTTATGAGCTATTGTATAACTACCTAATTATACCAACGTGAATTGTTTATTTTTTCCACTTAACACTTAATGGGTCTGAATTAGATCTATTAAATTATTTTTCTTTTAAGTGGTCAAATTATATTATCAAAAATACGTCTAGCAGCATCAACCTGCCCACACTTCCCATACATAGATATCGGTGCATTTTCAATGGACACCATCTTGAAAAATCCTTGTAACAATTAACCGGAATCAACATTTTACCTTCTACAATTTCCACGAGACACTAACATAAACTTAAAAGAAATGTTATATGTGTTTGAACCTTGGATGTTTGGTCCTGCTGCTCGGATAAGATTCGTCCGATCAATAATCTGAAATGGGCAAAAGGTCAATAGGGGTGCCAATGTTGGGTCGCCAATCACTCTCTGAAGATCAAGTTAGTATAATACCAACGCAAAGGTAAAAACTCAGAGTTAAAATAAAAATAACATAAAGTGGTAAAAGGTTGAAAAACTTACCTTTCTCTTGTCTTACATCACTTTATATAAAACGATGGTGCGATGCTGTCTTTTTAATAGGTTGATACTGGTCTTTATTTTTCTGAACCGATGTTTGATTTGACACTCGGATTATGTATATCTGAGGGATTCTCGGTGGTGTGTGGTAAAATAACCAATATTGGCAGGCCTGTTTCCCTGTTTAGGCCACATGTCATTTTCTCATTTATGTTCAGTAATTGGTATTATATATATATATATATATATTGAAACAAAACCATTATATATTACAAATAACTATTAACTAATGCCAAAATTTGAATATACAATAGGAATCAAAATAGAAAATGTTATATTTGGATGTGTATTACTGTCATGGGTATTAGCAGATAAATTATTGGATAAGGTAATGCTATAGTAGTAGGGTCGTTTGTTTTTTTTATTCAAAGACTGAATAGGTTTAAATTTTTTTTAATGACTAAATATATACCGAAATCTGAAACTTGAATGATATGATTATTTTTTTTTCTAACCACTAAATTAAAGTGTTGATTTTTTTTTAAGACAAAAACATATATATTAGTTGTTTTTCAAATTCAGCATGCTTGCGAACCTTGCGCTACTTGATTTTGCTAGGTATGATTTTACACGCCTGATAATTGAAAGTGAGGGAACCCTTGGTGTAATAACAGAAGTCACTCTGCGGCTTCAGAAAATTCCTCAGCATTCAGTGGTACAATGATCTTTTTGTGTTGGGAAGCAATTATTTTTTATTTGAAATTCTCTTATATTTCAGTTTAGTTGATTACTCCTTCTATCAAATTTAAGTATTTACCTTTATGTGTATATAAGATGAATATTTGTTGATCGAGTGTGGCTATGTATAGGTTGCAATGTGTAACTTCCCAACAATTAAGGATCCAGCAGATGTTGCTATTGCCTCTATGCTGTCTGGTATACAGGTTGGACTTCATCTGCAAATTTATTTCACTTATTCTGTTCCTTTGCAGGTTGGACTTCATCTGGAAATTTATGTCACTTATTCTGTTAATTTCTGTTCTTGAAAGTCATTACTCAATCATTTAAAATGTAATTATCAAATGTTGGAGATAAAGTTGATGCGGACATGATAAGAATATTAAACGAGAGAGAGCAGACTTAGGGGTGAAAAAAGGTAGAACTTAAGGAGATAGGATATAACTTAATATTCATCATTCTCTTCAAGTATGTATCGGAATGAGAATGGGAGGTTATTTATAATGCCCTATCTTAACAAGAATAACCAAATGATGTTCAGAAAAGAATTCAATTTTGTTGTGGGGTTTGATCGAAGTTGACTGCGTTTGATAATTTTGTATTTCTTCGTTGCACAGTTGAATTGTACAGATAGTTGGTTAGTTTTTTTAAATGTATTCATTATTCGTTAGTACTTGTGTTTTAGTGGGTTTTTTTCTAATGTGATTTGATTAATTTTTATGTGTAAAATTTATTCGGTTTAAGTCTTGATTTTATATTTAAACCACAATAGTTTATTGAAAACTTAGAAATCTTTGAACTTTAGTACCTTTCTAGCTTGAAAGCTGTTAAAAATGTTATTGCATCGAGTGGGCAGGGTATTAACAAGTGTTTGGTTTTATACCGTGGCAAGCAGGACCTGAAGGTTAAGCTATGCCCTGTTGTCTTTGCATCATTTTTTAGGGGTCCTAAAGCTTGTATGTACGAGGTTCTTCAGGTAAATTTTATGTCTTCAAAAGTAAAATCCAAACATACGTGTGCCTCGATGTCAACAATAAATATCTTTCCCTGTCTTTGTACAGAACTAAACCAGATCACTGGCTCGTTAAGCTTGTTCAGCAATCGGTTTGTGGTAATTGGTAGTTGACTTATGGTTTCTGTTGATTTGTGCTCATCTTATTGATGGACTTCGTGTCTATTTTCAGATTCTTCAGATTTGGGGTACAGAAAGCAGGCAGCTCAACTAAGTCAGTAAAGCTTTGCCATATGATTGCCATTTTGTGTCAATAATGTAGTAACAGCACCACCTCATGTGATCTTTTTTTTCTGCTGCAATTAATTAACACACGTTTTTTCGATAGGCTGTGAATGTGAGACAACACAAAGTTGGGGAATCAGATGAACCTGCAATGTACAGGATCAATGATGACTTGGTAATATTTCATCTTTGTACAGAACTAAACCAGAACATGTTAAATGTATTTTTCTCTCTTGCAGATGATTGAAGGAATAATATCCTTGCCATACAAGCAAAACCAGTGTTATATATGTGTGTGTGTATGTGTGTATCTTGTATATTTGGTGACATTGTATAATATCTTTTTGCACATGTTTGTAAGGTTTCTCTTAGATGTTTGTATACAGTTAGAAGATATTATATATTGGAATGTAAAAAACTTATGTAGAAATGTATTTTGATGGTGAATATATATATTTTTGAAGTAATATTTGTTCATACATCTTTATTTTTTTTATTTTGATCTTCAGGGAATGAAAATTATCACATCTCACAATAGCAAAATGTAACAACAAACCAAATTGAAAAACCAATACATAATAGGGTGATTTTTATTTGGGTCCCTAACTTTTGGGGAATTATCAGTTTTTTAAAGAAATTTCGTTTATTGATATACTTGGGCCCTAACTTTTTAGAAATGTATCATTTTGGTCCCTCTGACCAAATTTTTGTTAGTCAATCGTAACGGAATTAGTAAAAAGACTGTTTTACCCTTGACTCTATTTAAATAAGTTAAAGTTACCGTTTTAACCTCAAATTTTAAAAAATAATATTAATAATTAGAAGGATAGTATGATCATTTAAGATTAATTTTTAATTAAAATATTTAAAATATTTAAAAGTATGTAAAAAAAATATTTTCAAATGAATCTCCACCGTCCATCAATTTTGAAATTTTATTAAAAAAAATTTAAAAAAATTTAAAAAATAATTTTTCTTTAATTTATTATTTTTTTACTATTTTAAAAAAATTGATGTTCTTGATGGAGATTCAGATTGTATCTCTACCGTTCATCAACAATGATGAACGGTGGAGATCCAATTAAGAAAAAAAAAAAACCTTGAACTTGAAGATGAACTTGAAGAACAGAAAAAAAAAAAAATTTGAGCTGGGTTCGAAGAGGAACCTAGGTTCTGGGTTCGTCTTCCAACCCAGGTTCTGGGTTCCTCTTCGAACCCAGAAACTAGGTTCGATTCGAATCCAACTCAATTTTTTTTTTTTTGTTCTTCATCTTCAAATGTTAATGTTCAAATTTTTTTTTTCTTGGTGGAGATCCAGATTGGATATCCATCGTCCATCATACAGATCCAGATTGGATCTCCACCGTCCATCATACGATGGAGGGTGAAGATCCAATTTGGATCTCCACCAAAAATATCATTTTTTTTAAATAGTAAAAAAAATTAAATTGAAAAAAATTAAGTTTTACAATATTAATTTTTTTAAAAAAAATTCGATATAATCTCCACCATTAGATGGACGGTGAAGATTTTTGTTTATTGTTTTTTTATTAATTTTTTAATTTAATTATTTTTTAATTAGGGGTAGGTTAAAAGATAAAAATACTCCTAGAATAGTTAAGTTTGACTAACAGTTGACTAACGGAGGGACCAAAATGATACATTTTCAAAAAGTTAGGGCCCAAGTATACCAATAAATGAAACAGCTTTAAAAAACTGATAATTTCCCAAAAATTAGGGACCCAAATGAAAATCACCCTACATAATATAGTGTGACTAAACAATTATTGTCCCAAGACATCACCTATAGAGACCAAACAATTAGTCCCTCTAAGGGGTCTATAGGGACGAAAATTGTTTGGTCTCAAAACGAACTCTACAGGGACGAAAAAGTTTTAGTCCCAAAACAACACCTATCGGGACCAAAATATTTTGATTCTAATAAACCACCTATAGGGACAAAAATATCATCCCAATAGACAATTTATAGGGACAAAACTAATTTGGTCCCTAAATTTCAAGATTCAGACGTCCGTCGCCCCAGCTTGTTGTTTAGGACCAAATTCATTTTTGGTCCCAATAGTTCTATTGCGACCCAGCTATTGGGACCAAATTTGGGACAAATTTATTTTGGTCCCTAGAAGCTTTAGGGACCATTTGTTGTCGATAGGGGCCATATATTTTGGTCCCTACAGGCATAATTTCTTGTAGTGATGGATAAAGATAAATATGGAATTATATTAATATAAGAATGATAATTACTGAAAAAAATATTGTAATTGTGATTCAATAATTAGGTGTTAGGTGATAAGTAAGAAGTTTTAACTTTTTATTTTAAGTTATTTTTTTTAGTATTTTTAAGTTGTTTGGCCATTTAAAAAAATAAATAAAAATAACTTAATATGTCTAATTAAGACCGATTAAGTGTTAAGTGACAAAATAAAAATAAAAATAAAACCTTCATGACAAAATTAATGGTGTTGATTCGAGATTTGACAAATCTCTTACATATTTGAAGTGTATGATTGATTTGAGATTAGGATTTTAATTAAACAAAAAAAAAATTATAATAGTGAAAAGTAATTGGACGTACTAAGTGGGCTTATAAATAGTTAATTCATTTTAATACGGTTACTATTAATATTTAATTGGGTACTAAATATTCAAATTTTAATAGTGGATTTATTTATAAATGAGATAATTGTATCGACCTTCCCTGAGGTTTTATTAACTATAAGCGGAGTTAATTTTATCATTTATCGATAAACACTTCCTCTGCCCTTAATAAAATTTGGTTAAATATAATAGTTGATCAGGAGAGGTATTTATTTAAAAAATTCAAAAGTTGACTAACGGGAAGGGAGATCTTTGTCAATAAATCTAAAAGTTGACTTCGTCTGTAATTGAGCAAACCTCAAAGGAAGTAGGCATTATTTACTCTTTATAAATTGAATGTGTAAATTATACACACACACGGAGGTGGCAATATCGATAACTTTAATAAAATTTAAAATAAAATGAATTTTTTAAAAAATAGAAAAATTAAAAACAAATATAATAAAAAAATTTAAAAAATTTAAAGGTTAAAATATTTTAAAAATAAAAGACGCTGGGGGCTTCGCCAAACAATCTTTTCTCTCCAATATTTATCGTTCACTGCCACTATCAACCAAGTACCAACTATCACCGCCGTCCGCCGTTCGTCACTAGGAACATAGTTTTGACTTTCAACAGTATTCCCATGAATAATCATCTTCTCGTAGTTCAAGCTTATATCTTTGCTTCATTTCTATTATTGTTTTGCTTTGATATCTAGGAGGGTGTATTCAATTTAAATTGTAGACGACTTTTAATGACTTTTATGCAATTAAAAAGTTTAGGTGTATTAATTATGACTTTAAAACACTCTATAAAATTCATTAGGTATTCAATATAAACTTTTATAGACTTTTTAATTATGAAAGTTTATAAAAGTCACGAGACATTTAAAAAGTCAATGACTTTTACAGACTTTTAAAAAGTTGAGGTTTTTATAGACTTTTAGGTTGTAAGTATAAATATCAAACCAAACAAACTCTCTTCCATTCCTCTTAAAGACTTTAGATAACGCAGATGGCAACATAAAGGAAGCTCCGTTAAGAGGTTCATTTTTATTTCTTTATTATTATTATTATTATTATTATTTGGAAAGTTTGTTTTAGGGTTTTTTTTTATGGTTTTTGGGATTGTGCCTTGCTTTTCTTTTCTTTTTTTAAAATAAAATTAAAAATCAATGGAAGATTGATGGCCGCAAGTTAGTATGATTTTTTTTTTTGGTTTCATGTATGATCTGCCACCCACTCAACTTTTTTTTCATTGCTTTTGGATGATTGATGTTTTTTTTTTCATTGCTTTTGGATAATAATTCCAGCCGCATGTTTCATTGTTTCATTGCCTTGTTGATTATCGTATATATAATTTTTTTTTGTTTCATTGCTTTTGCATGATGATGTCAGCCGCAATCCACCAATTGGTTTATTAATTTGTTAATTTATATATATATATTAATATATTTTTAAAAAGTTAAGGGCTATATGAACTAAAAATAAAAATATCAATAAAAAAATAATAATTTTAAAAAATTTAAGTACTAAATTAATTTTTGCCCATATATATATATATGGACAAAAAATTAATTTGGTACCTATATATATATATATATATATATATATATGCGCCTAATTTAACTTCCTTGATGAGGATCCTTGAGTGTGTTCAATTTTAATTTTTTGGTAGCTGGTTTTTTTTTTTTGGGAGCTTGAAGAGTAAAATAAAATAGTTAAGTGGATTTTGTACAAAAGAGAAGATGGGCATTGGGTTAGTTATGTAATGCAAAATCAATGTAATTAGTTTAAAGATATTGAATATATGAAATTTTTTGAAGAAGTAGGCAGGGGCGGACCCCTCCACCCGCCTAAAAAATTATATATTTAATTTAAATATAAAAAAATAAATTATATATATTAACAAATTTAAAATTTTAGACCCCTCAATTTTTCTCTTCACATTTCGCCCCTGGAAGCAGGGATTTAGACCACCCCTCATTCATGCCTCAAAGCTTTTGGTGTGAATGCCATATCCCCTGAGTCTTTGCTCATGTGGCAACTGAGTGGTTATGATTTTTTTTTTAATACTACAATACTCTTATAACCAAAGCAAGATATATGCTTAATTAGAGTGGACAAATTAGAAACAAAAATAAATATAAATGAAAACTTGGAGTCTTTTTTTTTTTTTTTGTAAAATGTGAATCGAAAAGGTTTATCTCTTACAATTTTTTTTTTCTTTAGTTGATTATCACCAATCTAGAAATGAGAGATTCACACAAAGAAAATAATAAAGGAAAAGGAAGAGTTCCGGAAAAATATAAAGTATAGACGGTGGAAGAGACCAATGAGTTGCTAAAACTCATGGTGAATGCTGTCAATTGTGGATGACGTGATAGTAATGGCGTATTGAGCAAGATAACTGTAGAAAGAAAGATACTTTCCGCTTTTAATGATAAATTTGGGTGTCAAAAGACTTATTTTCAATATCTAAGCCATTTGAAATGGTTTAAACAACGATACAACAACTATTCTAAGCTTATGCGTCATAGCTCTGGGTTTGGATGAGAACCTATAATAAAGAAATTTACTGCTAGTAATGAGGTATGAGAGAATTAGTTTAAGGTGAGTTTCTTTTATTTAATACAATATATATAGTTTAAAAATACAAGTTATGTATGTTTCATATATTAACACTTATTTTATATATATATATATATATATATTTACTATTTTCATACTACCCATAAAAGTTATCGCACAGATATTATCGCGAACTATGAAGATTAATAATTACAATTGGAAATAGAAATGTTATTGGGAGACACTCGATTGGATTAAGGGATGACATTGATGCGAGAACATTTGGGGGTAGAGGAAAGTAGAGACGGTGGTTTAGATGACTTGATATATGATGCTGGTACTAGGGGATTCATATAAAGTGATCAATAAGAACCTTTATATCAACCTTTATCTCCTGAGCACTCCACTTCACTATTACGTACCCTCTCAGTCTATGAGGTCGGAGGTTCCTCCTGCAACTAGAAAATGAAATATAACCGAATATGAAGGAAAATATAACTCATCTGAGATAAACAATATTCAATCAGATGCTACAGACAAGCTCACTGAAACCATTTACAAGTTCACTCATACTATTGGCACATTTACCGCTAGAGAGCATAGTTGTTGGGATGGTATCAAAGAGACCCCAAACTTGGATAATTGTGCTCATTTCAAGGCAATTAAATTGCTTAATACTAGAGTAAAAAAGATTAAAATCTTGAAAATGATACTCAAAGAGGGTTCCAAGTAGATATTTTATGAATTGATGGAATGAGTGACTTTTTTTTTGGAAACGATACTTTGTGGTTTTGAATATATTTTTTATTTTCAAATTAAACTTTATTAATTGGATATTTGAGTTGTTAATTGATTTTATTTATTTATTTTCTTCTTTTTGAGTTCAGACATTATTTTATTTTTTGAGTTGGTAATTGATCGGATTTTTTTTTGTGTGTGGATATTTTAACTAGTGCACTTGTCATCCATAAGATGCTTTATAGTAAAGTCAATACATAGATGTAGAAATATTTGTTAGAGCAGGGAGTATGTGTGTGTGTCTATATATATATATGTTATATATTTTCAGTAGTTACATTGCTTTTTTCTTTTTTCTTTTCTTTTTTTCCTTAGGTGGTTTTATTTATATAATATTTTTTTCCACATACATTGGAGATGATAAAGTAGAGAAAGAAGAAATGGAAGAAGAAGAAGAAGATAAGGAAGAAGAATTGTATGAAGCTTTTAGGTACTCATTGATGGCAATTCATGTAACACCCCCCGACCCGAATCCGCTCGAACCGAATCGGGGAGCGCTACCATATACGGAAAACAAATTTCAGAACAGAAACTTTAAGTAATGATCCAAATAAATATTTAATAATTATGGTCCAAAGAGATTTTCTGAAAATTTTGCCAGAGTTTCCTCTGTTTTTCTGACTTTCCAAAACCTATTTTCACAACTCATAAAATCCATACTTCTATAATCTCAAATCAAATTGCGTACCCTTCCATATCCAGTGCGACTTACCAAAATAAATTATATCAAAATACTTTTAAATATTCAACTTCAAAAACATTAAACTCCATGGGCCCAAATATTACAAAACACACATAAAACGAAATACCATTTCAAATATTTACAAACACATTCTTGTCCATGCATGCCGATATAATACATATAAGACATCAAATATGTAGTGGGCTACCAACAATGCAGGAGTGATGTGACTCTGATCACTATCTCAGCAGATTCTACTCTTTCTGATCCTTGTCCCCTTCAACAATTCTTTTACCTGCGTGTGAGAAAACTCAACACGCTAAGCATATAGCTTAGTGGGTGTACAGAAAACTATATTTCCACTTACATTGTAATATCATGTAAATCAACATCAAAAATATACTGACAAATAAATAATCAATTTGGGGCTCAATTCAAATCAAATACAAGTCAAAGCATATACAGATCATATCACATTTCTAATTTCATTTCAGGCTCCTGATATACTAAACATACTTTTCGGACTGGATTACGGGTTTTACAGATATCAGAGTTGGATACCAACGGGTGAGCCGCTGCGTATCCCATATACATATCAGAGTTGGATACCAACGGGTGAGCCGCTGCGTATCCCATATACATATCAGAGTTGGATACCAGCGGGTGAGCCGCTGCGTATCCCAGATCAAATTTCCCAACCCGTAAAGGGTGGTACCTCTATCATAACATATAGGCGTAGTACTACTCAGAGAACCCAATTGACATGTCAATCTCTTATATCCACATCTATGTCTACATATATCAGAGCCAAATCATTTTTCGAAAATCATATAATTCGTTCAGAACAGAATCATCAATTTACATTCTGAAATCATATCCAAATCAGTATAAACATTTCCAGAATTTGAATCGCATCAAAATACATATACAACTAAATTACAAAATCGTTTCCGAAAATATTTATGAATCCAAAAATCACTTCAAATCACATTTAAAATCACGTGAAATTATATATCATAAATCTATAGTAAATCCAAATGCCCCGAATAACTTTTCGAAACATATCGCAAAATAATATATATTTTAATAATATTCTCCGTAATATTACTATAATCAAAACATATCGAAAATCAATTCAGAATATTTTTCGTAAACAATATTACGGATCCAGAATATTCCAAATACATATAATCCAAATCAGTAACAATATATATATATATATTCACAATTAATTTATTGTCACAATATATATATATATATATATATATATAATCAAAATCATTACAAATAATATATATATATATATATTCGAAATTAAGTTATTATAAACAATATATATACCAAATTATCCCAAAATCAATTTCAAACAACATATCATAATCCATATATCTCAAATAAATTAAAATCAATATAATATAACAATTCCGAAAATTTCTGGAAAATTTAAAAAATACAAGAAAAATACCACCAACCTGAAATATTATTCTGAACACAAAACTCTTCTGGACCAACGTCAATTTCCCTCTCCTTCTTCTTCTCTTTCCTTTCTCTCTCTTTTTTCTCTCTCCTCTCTCACGCGATCTCTCCTCTTTCTTTCTTCTCTCTCGCCAATTTCATTCTCTGGTCTTCATTTCATGCTTTTGAGAATGCTTTTCTTGTCTCTTTACTGTCTTTGCTGTGCCAATCAAAGTTTTCTTTTTTTTTTTTTTTTAATTTTCCTTGTGTGTAAATACTCACACACATATTCACATACATATATAAATATTTTCCTAATTACCATTTGCTCCCTTGAACTTCTTAAAATTCTATAATGGCACAAGTTTACTTTTAATCACTTTCCATCTCAACAATTATTCCAAAAATATTCCACATCTAACAAATTACCAAATTGACTTCACTAATATTCAATTGGATTCATTATCATCCAAATGCACCATGAAAATAATATACTTTTCATAATTACGAAAAATTAGGGGCGTTACAATTCTTCCCCCCTTAAGAAATTTCGTCCGCGAAATTTACCTCATTCAAATAGTTATGGATATTGTTGTCGCATCACTTCTTCGCTTTCCCATGTAGCTTCTTCCACATTATGGTTCCTCTAGAGTATCTTCACTAGCGGTATTTTCTTATTCCGAAGTTCTTTTATCTCTCTGTCCAGAATCTCCACTGGTTTTTCCTCATATGTCAGATCAGGTTGGATCTCAATGACTTCAGTCTGAACTCTGTGCGACGGGTCAGATCTGTATCGTCTTAACATGGATACATGAAATACATCATGGATCTTTTCTAGTTCTAAAGGTAAAGCCAGTCGATAAGCTCCTGGTCCCACACGTTCAATGATCTCGTATGGACCAATAAACCTTGGACTTAACTTTCCTTTCTTTCCGAATCTCAATATCTTCTTCCATGGAGATACTTTCAAAAATACCCTGTCTCCGACTACATACTCAATGTCTCTTCGTTTCAGATCCGCATACGATTTCTGACGATCGGAAGCAGCTTTCAATCTGTCTTTTATAATCTTAACTTTCTCTTCCGTCTGTCTAATCACATCAGGTCCAGCCAACTTGTCTTCACCCAACTCTGTCCAGCATAAGGGTGTCCTGCATTTCCTGCCATACAATGCCTCATATGCTCGTCTGAAAACTGTTGTTATATGCAAATTCAATTAATGGAAGATGATCAACCCAACTCCCTTCAAAATTGATTATACAGCTTCTGAGCATATCTTCAAGCATCTGAATGACTCGCTCTGATTGTCCATTTGTTTGTGGATGGAAAGCTGTACTGAAGTTCAATCGTGTACCCAAAGCTTCCTGAAATTTCTTCCAGAATCTGGATGTAAACCTCGGATCTCTGTCAGAAATTATCGAAGCTGGTACACCATGTAATCGGACTATTTCTCTGATATACAGCTCTGCTAACCTGTCCAGAGAATAATCCGTTCTGACAGGTAGGAAGTGTGCTGATTTTGTCAGTCAATCCACAATTACCCAAATCGAATCCTGTTTACTTCGTGTGAGGGGTAATCCTATGAAAAAATCCATGGTAATGCGGTCCCATTTCCATTCAGGTATGGATATTGGCTGTAACAAACCTGATGGAACCTGGTGTTCCGCTTTTACCCGCTGACATGTCATACATCTATTCACAAATTCAATCACATCTTTTTTCAAACCTGACCACTAATACTGAGTCCTCAGATCTCGATACATTTTTGTACTACCAGGATGCATCGAATACGGACTACTGTGTGCCTATGTCAGAATAGTCTTTCTCAACTCATCATCTTTTGGAACACAAACTCTGTCCTTGAAGTACAAAATACTATCATCCTTGATTACAAAGTCAGTCTGCTTCCCCTCTTGGACTTGACCACGGATGGCTAAAAGTTTCTCATCCTGTTGTTGCCGATCCTGTATCTGTTTAATCAAATTTGGCTTGAGTTTCAACTCAGCAAGGATAGCATCATCTGATTTCAATCTCAATTGAGCATTCATAGCTCTCAGTGCATACAGAGATTTCCTGCTCAGAATATTAGCGACAACATTCACTTTCCTTGGATGGTAGTCAATCACATAATCATAATCTTTAATCAACTCCATCCATCGCCTCTGCCTCAAATTAAGTTCTCTCTGAGTAGGCAAATACTTGAGACTCTTATGATCAGTGTATACGTAGCATTTCTCTCCATACAGATAATGTCTCCATATTTTCAGGGCAAACACAATAGCTGCAAGTTCCAGATCATGCGTCGGATAGTTCTGTTCATGCGTTTTCAGCTGTCTGGAAGCATATGCAAGTACCTTCCCATCCTGCATCAATACACATCCCAAGCCATTTTGTGAAGCATCGCTGTAAACCACAAAGTCTTTTCCTGATATTGGCTGTACAAGAATTGGTGTTTCAACCAACATCGCTTTCAATTTCTCAAAAGCCGCCTGGCATTTCTCATTCCATTCGAACCTGACATTCTTGTGCAACAGTTTAGTCAGAGGAGTAGCTATGGATGAAAACCCCTTTACAAACCGTCTGTAGTATCCGGCCAAACCTAGAAAACTCTGAATCTCAGAAACATTTCTAGGAGGCTTCCACTTCATAACTGCTTCAATTTTCTTGGGATCTGCTTTAATACCATCTGCCGATACTACATGTCCCAGAAAAGCAATTTCATTCAGTCAGAATTCACATTTGCTGAGCTTGGCATACAACTTCTTTTCTCTCAGAATCTATAACACTATTCAGAGATGCCGATCATGTTCTGCTGCAGTCTGAGAGTATATTAGAATATCATCGATGAATACTACAACACACAGATCCAGATACGGACGGAAGATACGGTTCATCAGATCCATAAAGGCTGCTGGTGCATTAGTCAACCCAAATGGCATAACCACAAATTCATAGTGTCCGTACCGTGTCCGGAAAGCTATTTTCTGAATATCAGAATCTTTCACCCTCAATTGGTGATATCCTGATCTGAGATCAATCTTCGAGAAGACAGTGGCTCCTCTCAACTGGTCAAACAAGTCATCGATCCTAGGCAACGGATATTTATTCTTGATTGTGAGCTTATTCAATTGCCTGTAATCGATACACAATCTCATCGACCCATCTTTCTTTTTCATAAACAGTACCGGTGCTCCCCACGGGGAAACACTAGGTCGAATGAATCCCTTATCTAACAACTCTTGCAACTGCAACTTTAACTCTTTTAATTCTGCAGGTACCATTCTGTACGGAGCAACTGATACTGGTGCAGTTCCCGGTATCACATCAATTACAAATTCTACCTCTCTCACCGGTGGTAGATCAGGAAGTTCTTCTGGAAATACATCTAAAAAATCACATACGGTAGGTATATTCTGTAGACTGAAATCAACCTTCCGTGAATCGACCACATGTGCTAAATAGGCTTCACACCCCTTTCTGATCAATTTCAAAGCAGTAATGGTCGAAATAACATTAGAGAGATAATCTCTTCTATCGCCCACCATTAGTACCTCTGCACCATTTGATGTCCTAAGCGTCACTCGCTTTAGACTACAGTCAATTATAACCCGGTGTCTGGATAACCAATCCATGCCCAAAATTAAATCGAAGTCATGGAATGACAACTCTATCAAATCACCTGGAAATTCATACTCCTGTATTCTGATAGGACAATCTCTAGAAACCCTATTCACGACCACACTGTGGCCTAAGGGACTACTCACTATCACATCAAACTCAGTAGACTCAGTTTTCAGATATTTATCTCTAATCATGGCATCACAAATATACGAATGTGTAGATCCAGGGTCTATAAATGCAGTTACAGTAAGGTCAAAAATAGAAACCATACCAGTAATCACATCTGGTGCATCCCTGTCCTCCTGAGTCCTAATAACATAGGCTCGAGCTGGTGCCCGACTCTCCTGATGCCCTGAAGACTCTGTTGCCCCTCCGGGCCTACTAACCTCCGTCCCTGTCTGACTAGGTCTCCTCCCTCTAGGAACGGTAGGAGCTGACCTCACTGGTGGCAGCTTAGAAGTAGCCTGAGCCCTCGGACAATCTCTCAAAAAATGATCGCGGGACCTACATCTGAAGCAAGCTCCGGTCAATTTTCGACATTCACCCGGATGACTCCTCCCACAATGGTTACAAGGTGCTAAGGCTGGTCCCCTAGCTGTACTACCAGGAGCACTGGCCACAGATGCTGTGGATTGACCTGGTCTGGCTGATGCTGGAGGTCTCTGGGATTGTCTCGGACCACTATTCTGAGGTCCTCTATACCTTTTGCTGGGCGGCTGAGACGAACTGGACTGTCCCTGACCTCTCCGCTGCTGACTCCAGTTCTTCCTGGCCTGTTCATCTATTTGTACCCTTTCAACAATAAGGGCTGCAGATACAAGCCTAGTAAAATCCACTATCTCCAACACAGCAACCTGAAGACGGATATAATTATTCAGATCGTTCTCAAATCTCCTGCACCTGCTCTCCTCTGTCAACACCATGTCACTGGCGTACTTACTCAATCTGTTAAACTCTCGTTCGTACTCAGTAACAGACATCTGTCTCTGTTTCAGATTCACAAAATCTCTCTTCATATTCTCTATGTAAATGCGACCCACATACTTTTTTCGGAACTCACTCTGAAAGAACTCCCAAGTTCGTTCCGCTGGCCGCATTGTTCGGGTAATGGCTGTCCACCAATGGTATGCATCCTCCTGCAATAAGGATACAGCACACTCCAGACTCTCCTCTGGGGTACAGTGCATCTGCTGTAAAATTCTCTCTGTCCGCTCAAACTAGTATTCAGCGGCTGTAGCATCATCATCACTCTTACCCCGGAAATCTGTAGGTCGGTGTTTAACCAACCTCTCAACTGCTGATCTCTGAGCTGGGGCTCTAGTTACTGTCCGTAAAATCTCAGTCATCTGTCGCACATTAACTAGCTGATCCTGGATCTCCGTTCTAGCCATTCTCGGACTTACTGATTCTTCCACTGCTTCCCCAGCCACACTAGCGGGGCTCCCAGGTCTATCTCTATCTCCTCAACTTTCCATTTTCCTATACAAGACAGAAGAGGAATTCTGCAGATTAGAGTCACATTCTCCTATATATATATATATATATATATATATATATATATTAAAATGCATACATGTACAAAACATTTCGCTCTGGTCTAGGAACGCCTAAACCATTGCTCTGATACCAAAACTGTAACGCCCCCCGACCCAAATCCGCTCGGACCGAATCGGGGAGCGCTACCATATACGGAAAATAAATTTCAGAACAGAAACTTTAAGTAATGATCCAAATAAATATTTAATAATTATGGTCCAAAGAGATTTTCTGAAAATTTTGCCAGAGTTTCCTCTGTTTTTCTGACTTTCCAAAACCTATTTTCACAACTCATAAAATCCAGACTTCTATAATCTCAAATCAAATTGCGTACCCTTCCATATCCAGTGCGACTTACCAAAACAAATTATATCAAAATACTTTTAAATATTCAACTTCAAAAACATTAAACTCCATGGGCCCAAATATTACAAAACACACATAAAACGAAATACCATTTCAAATATTTACAAACACATTCTTGTCCATGCATGCCGATATAATACATATAAGACATCAAATATGTAGTGGGCTACCAACAATGCAGGAGTGATGTGACTCTGATCACTATCTCAGCAGATTCTACTCTTTCTGATCCTTGTCCCCTTCAACAATTCTTTTACCTGCGTGTGAGAAAACTCAACACGCTAAGCATATAGCTTAGTGGGTGTACAGAAAACTATATTTCCACTTACATTGTAATATCATGTAAATCAACATCAAAAATATACTGACAAATAAATAATCAATTTGGGGCTCAATTCAAATCAAATACAAGTCAAAGCATATACAGATCATATCACATTTCTAATTTCATTTCAGGCTCCTGATATACTAAACATACTTTTCGGACTGGATTACGGGCTTTACAGATATCAGAGTTGGATACCAACGGGTGAGCCGCTGCGTATCCCATATACATATCAGAGTTGGATACCAACGGGTGAGCCGCTGCGTATCCCAGATCAAATTTCCCAACCCGTAAAGGGTGGTACCTCTATCATAACATATAGGCGTAGTACTACTCAGAGAACCCAATTGACATGTCAATCTCTTATATCCACATCTATGTCTACATATATCAGAGCCAAATCATTTTTCGAAAATCATATAATTCGTTCAGAACAGAATCATCAATTTACATTCTGAAATCATATCCAAATCAGTATAAACATTTCCAGAATTTGAATCGCATCAAAATACATATACAACTAAATTACAAAATCGTTTCCGAAAATATTTATGAATCCAGAAATCACTTCAAATCACATTTAAAATCACGTGCAATTATATATCATAAATCTATAGTAAATCCAAATGCCCCGAATAACTTTTCGAAACATATCGCAAAATAATATATATTTTAATAATATTCTCCGTAATATTACTATAATCAAAAGATATCGAAAATCAATTCAGAATATTTTTCGTAAACAATATTACGGATCCAGAATATTCCAAATACATATAATCCAAATCAGTAACAATATATATATATATATATATATATTCACAATTAATTTATTGTCACAATATATATATATATATATATATATATTATTTATAATGTTTTTGATTAGATATATATATATATTATTTGTAATGATTTTGATTATATATATATATATTCGAAATTAAGTTATTATAAACAATATATATATCAAATTATCCCAAAATCAATTTCAAACAACAGATCATAATCCATATATCTCAAATAAATTAAAATCAATATAATATAATAATTCCGAAAATTTCTGAAAAATCTAAAAAATACAAAAAAAATACCACCAAACCTGAAATATTATTCTGAACACAAAACTCTTCTGGACCAACGTCAATTTCCTTCGCCTTCTTCTTCTCTTTCCTTTCTCTCTCTTCTTTCTCTCTCATCTCTCACGCGATCTCTCCTCTTTCTTTCTTCTCTCTCGCCAATTTCATTCTCTGGTCTTCATTTCATGCTTTTGAGAATGCTTTTGAGAATGCATTTCTTGTCTCTTTGCTGTGCCAATCAAATTTTTTTTTTTAATTTTTCTTGTGTGTAAACACTCACACACATACTCACATACATATATAAATATCTTCCTAATTACTATTTGCTCCCTTAAACTTCTTAAAATTCTACAATGGCACAAATTTACTTTTAATCACTTTCCATCTCAACAATTATTCCAAAAATATTCCACATCTAACCAATTACCAAATTGACTTCACCAATATTCAATTGGATTCATTATCATCCAAATGCACCATGAAAATAATATACTTTTCATAATTACGGAAAATTAGGGGCGTTACAATTCAAGCAATTCTCCATGTGTTAATAAGCTAATAGTTATCATGTGTCGTGAACGTGTCCAATGTAGCCTAACTAGGCTACATAAAATTACAAGTAGATACGATTATATATACAAAATATTAAATGAGGATACGATAAACTTTCGACAAATTTATAGAATGTATCCCGATGTATTTATAAAGTTATGTAATATTATTAGAGACAAAACACTCTTACAAATATAAAGTATATTTGTGTTGAAGAAATACTTGCAATATTTTTACTCATTGTTGGTCAAAATTTTCGTTATTGTTTAATTCGTAAAACATTTAAGTCGATAATATTTCAGTACTAACCGAAGTTTCAACAAGATTTTTAAAGCACTAAACACAATTGCAGTAAATACGATAGTCAAATCTGGAGTGACAGTACAAGAAAGAATAAGGGAAAGTATAAGATTTTATGCTTACTTTAAAGTAAGGATAAAAATTGTTGTTGTTGTCGTCGTCGTTTCTATTGTTGTTCTCATTATTTATTATTTCAGGATTATATCGAAGCTATTGACGACATCTATATTCCAGCAATGGTAATTGGGTGTGATATAAGCAGCTATCGTAATCGTCACAGAATAATTTCACAGAATGTTTTAACAGCTGGTAACTTTGATTTGGAATTCATGTATGTACTTAGTGGGTGAAAGGGTTCTGCACATGATTCAAAAGTGTTAAGTGGTACTTTATAGTCATTAATAAACGATAAAGATCTTATTTACTTCCGAGGTCTTCGTTTTTAGCTATCGAATTGGGGTTTATATTCTCTCGAATTGGGGTTTTTCGGGAAACGTTGTCCTTATAAAAGTTCCTCCTATTGATAACCTAATCAAACAGTATATAATGATCTTCAGATAGAAGAAATTGCTTCAGCATAGTCATATAAGCACTATGGAATTATTTGTCTTTATTTGTTAGGGAGTTATATTGGGCACGGTTTCACATGTTTAATTAGGGTTTATGTTAATTTTATGATTATTTTTTGTAGAAGGAACAAAAATAAATAGCGGGCAGGAGGAAAAAAAAAGAAAAAAGAAAAAACATTAAATTCAATATTAGCACATTAAGCCACTACTATATATACCCTTTTTTTTTTCCAACAAAACAACAATCAATGCATACCAATTTTTCTTTAATAAAACTATCAAATGATTAGAATATAATTACATCTCATAAGTCATATATAAATGATCTCCTGTAATTTTTGAATTAAAATCAAATAGATTTTAGATTGTCTGAATATTTTAACAATACATATCTTAATCACATTTGATGAAGTTTAATGGATTTTAATGTAGATTTTTGTATAAATGATAAAAATAATAAAATAAAATATGTGTGAAAATAAAAATAAAAATTCTGTACCCGAAATTTGATGTGATTTTTTGTATGAATAATAAAAATATTAAAATATACTTGTGAAAAAAAGGTTTTTGGGTACAAGAACTATTTTTTGTCAATTTTTTTAATTTTAATTGAAACATTTTAATTTTAATTTTTTTATTTTCTTCATTGTTACAATCTTTATACATAAATTGATGTGAGTGTTGTATTAGTTATTAGGATTAGAGTATATCTATTTTTGTCCTTTGGTGTAGGAGCATCTTTTATTACAACTTTTATCTTTAAATTGTTAAAACTCTTGATTGTTATGTTTGTAACCTTTTTGCAGCATCAAATCTGTTCAAGATGCTTCTTAACTTAATTGAATAGTTAGAAAATGATGCTTTAATAAAATTTTATATTTTTTTTAATTGTTTATCATATGACATGTATAATGTAATTAGATTTATAATGAGAGATTCACATCAAGAAAATGACAAAGGGAATAGGAAAGGAAAATGTGTGAAAAAATTGTATAAAATATGGACGTTGGAAGAGAACAACGAGTTGCTAAGACTCATGGTTGATGCGGCCATTCGTGGATAATCTAATAGTAATGACTTATTGACCAATGTAACTATAGAAAGAAAAATACTACTCACTCCTAATGGAAAACTTGGGTGCTAAAAGACTTTTGCCCAATACCAAAGCCGTTTGAAGTGGTTTAAATAACTGTACAACAATTATTTTGAACTTATGCGTCATAACTCTAGGTTTGGATTAGACTTTTTTTTTATTTGTTTTATTTTGGATTAAAGGTATTAGGTTAATGAACAATTAAGTTATTTAAAAAAATTATTATTTTGGTTATCAAGTCATTAGCAGGTATGCATTCTTTATTGAAAGAATATATCATATTTTTCTACATTATGTACTTGGTTTCAATACACCATCTAACAGATTTTGATATAGTATGCACATAATTTTAAAATGAAAATCTATAAAAGTTTATGAAAGTTATTTATAGAATTCTATTTAATTTTATAAAAGTCAATAAAAATCTATAAATGTCAATGAAAGTCTTTTAAAATGAAAGTTCATAAAAGTCTATGAAAGTTTATTAAAATTCTGTAAACTCTATAAAAACCAATAAAAATTAGTAAAGTATACCCCCTTAGTTTTAATAGTTTTGAGTTCACGTAAAACGATTTTGCTTGGCTGTTGATTGCGTTAAATAAACTCTTACACTTTGATTAGGCTGTGAATAGAAGGTGTGTTTGTTGAAACAACAAATTGTAACATGAACATTGTGTCTGCCACCACTAGGGAAGGCAAAATTCTGGACCCGCCGCAAATCTGTGGCTGCCTGCTGCGTTTCTAACGAGTATGAAACAATAATTTTGAATAGGATAAATTACTATCAACTTTCCTAGAGTTTACAATTTTACAAACAAAATCAATTTATTGAAAAACTATCAACTAATTCACCTCTCGTTAGCGTTGATCATTAAAAATGATTGTTGACCGTTTTAAAAGTGTAAAAAGACTAAAATACTCTAATTAAAAATTAAAATAAAAAATTTAAAAAACTCTAAATTGATGGTGGAGATTTGCTCAACATAAAAAAATTTAAAATAAAATGTAAATTAAAAAATAAACACTTGAGATATACACTGTTCATCTGGATGGTGGAGATTAAAATAATAAGAAAAAAAAAAAAACAGAGCTTCGCTTGATTCGCTTATCTCCATGGATCCATGAAGATAGGTTCTAGATTTAGTTTTTTTTCTTTTTTAGATGAACGGTGGAGATCTTACGTATTTTATTTTTTAAAATAAATTCCTATCGTTAATCTCGAAATCTTAATTTTTTTCTTTTAAAATATTTTTAAAATAAATTAAAATGATTAAAATACTTTTAAAATAGTTAATTTTTATTAACATTTTATAACAGTTGACTTATAGTAAAAGAGTCAGATTTTAATAAGTTGATTTTGCGTTTTTAATAAAGGAGTTAGTTTTTAATAAGTTGATTTTGCGTATAAAAACGCAAATTTCAAATAGTTGATTTTAATTTGTCCTTTGAGGATAATTAGGGGTGGGCATTACAAACCTAACCCGCGAACCCGAATCGATTTAGCCCGAAATGGCCGGGTTGGGTCGTTCCCTTTATAAAAAATAATTCTGTCGGGTTATTTTTTTATAACCCGATACAAAATCATGCTGGTTCGGGTTAACTGATAACCTGAAAACCCAACCTGATTTTGTTAATATATAATAAAAACCCTTTTTGGCCAACTCTAAAAACTAATCCGCCTAAAGAGTAAACCCCTAAACACTCACCTTACTCCCGCCGCTCCACGCCTCCACCCCTACTGCCTTGCCCTCACCCACTGCTCGCTCTCAGCCACGCTGTCGCCGGAGTTTTCGTCGCCGGTAGTCGTCATCCTCGCCGCACCCTGTCGCCGCAGCCTGCATTATTACTCGTCGCACCCTGTCGCCTAGTTTTCCTCACCGTACCCTGTAGCCGCAGTCTTCATCGTCTTCCTTGCCGCACCTCGCCAGTAGTAATTCTGAACTTCTTCTTGGATTATTTCTCATTTTGTCTGATTTGTTTTAGTTTGTTAAATTTTCATGGTTTATTTAATGCTAGTTATTATTCCTCCATAGTTTTTCTATACAAAATCTGCTTTTTGTTTTGTTGATGTTCCAATTTGTTTGCTTTTTTTTTTAACTTGGACTTTTTGTGATTAAATACGCGGTTCTTTGATGAGTTTTATATAGTTGAAGCTTCCCTGTAGCTTCCCATGTTTAAGGGTCAATAGACTCAAATACTAGTCGTTCTATTTATATGTGTTAATGTGAGTGGTTGAGGTTACTTTTGTATCAGATTTTTTGTTATTTGGTGTTCATTTTTTTTGCTCGTTTTGGTGTTTGCAATGGGTTTCAAGAGGCCTTTTCATGAGCATGGTGATGGTGGGTTGGGATTTCTGGTTCAAGAACACAAACGGAGGTTTACCTTCAAGAAGTAGGTTGCTTTTGTAACTAGTATGATGTTCAAAGTGTTTGTTTGTGTTATTTTTTAATACAAGAAAGTTATGTTTAAGGACCCATTAATTATTTGATGTTTGAAGAAATAATGCTAGAATTGATATTTGATATAATATTCGTATTTCAAGTTTTAACTACTATATTATGTTTGACAGTTTAAATTATGTGATTATGTAAAATTATGATTTATATTTGATCTAACATTTGAGATTTGATGTAATATTTATATTTTAACATAAGTTGTATGACTTTTTATTTTTATTTATATTTTAAGAGCATCTCCAATGCTATTATGCATTTGGAGAAAATTGAGTGCCACATAGGATCTATATTGAAAAAGTTAAAAAAATCCTCTCCAATGCAATTATCTAACTTCAATATTAATATGATGTGGCAAAAAAAAAGTTAGAGAATATCAAGTAGAGTTTCTAATTGTAGATATCCTCCTTGATATGCTGACTATAATTTCTAACTTTCCCACCAAAATAATTTTAACATTTTCTCAATATATATAATTGTCATATTAAAGTAGATAGAGAGAGTGACAAATGGCTTGTGGTGATTGGTTCGAAATTATTATTTAGATACTTAGAGCATCTCCAATGCAAATATGTATTTTTGAGTATCTAAATAGTGCCACATCAGCATTTCTAAATAATATGGATCTAACTTGTCAAAAAAATTATAGAAATGCATATTCACTTCTCCAATGTGAATATCTAAATAGTAATTTTAAACCAATCACCACAAGTCATTTGTTACATTCTCTCTCCATTCAATATGATAATTAAATGCATTGACAAAATACTAAAATTTTATTGGTGGGAAAAGTTAGAAATCCTAGTCAGCATATCAAGGAGAATATCTACAATTAGAAACTCTACTTGATATTCTCTAACTTTTTTTTTGCCACATCGTATCAATATTAAAGTTAGATAATTGCATTGGAGAATGTTTTCTTAACTTTTTCAATATTGATCCTATGTGGCACTCAATTTTCCCCAAATGCATAATAGCATTGGAGATGC
This sequence comes from Xanthoceras sorbifolium, assembly GCA_003430845.1. Lineage (NCBI taxonomy): Eukaryota > Viridiplantae > Streptophyta > Magnoliopsida > Sapindales > Sapindaceae > Xanthoceras > Xanthoceras sorbifolium. The sequence goes on from QUWJ01000647.1 coordinate 73,635, forward strand.
TCTTACACTGTAGAAGTAAATATGCATTATTATAATTTTTTTGACAAGGTGGATCCATATTATCTAGAAATGCTGATATGATATTAATTAGATATTCAAAAATACATATTTGCATTGAAGATGCTCTAAAGTCAATTCGATTAACCCGACCAACTCAAACCGATCAATATTGGGTTAGGTTGGTTGAAATTTATATTGGGTTAACTTTTTTTCAAACCGATTTTCATTGGGTTGGGTTGGATTGGCCTCCAACCCAACCTAACCTGAAAACGTCCACCCCGAAGGATAATAATAGATTAGGATCGGATCAAAATTTTTGACCAAACAGGGTAATTGGGTCAATCACGGGTCAGGTTATTTTAAACGCCCCTGCCCATTTGACCCGTTAAATTTTAAATATATATATATAAAACTAGAAAAACCCTAATTTCCTAAACCCTTCCCTTCCCAGTTACCACTCCACGCCGCCGGTCGCCGCTCCTCACGTTGCGGTCGACTATCGTTGTAGCTCTTCATGCTGTCGGTCACTTTGCGGTACAGACTTCGACTAATCTGAGGTGGGTTTTCATTCGAATTCTGGGTTTCTTCATTTCTTTGTATGAGGTGTTGTTTTTTGAAAAATGTGTAAACTTAGTCAAAATTGCAACTTTGTAGAATCGTTCAGTGCTTGACCCACTTTTGTGCTCGTAAGTTCATTTATGTTTTTGATAATTTTAATTTTAATTTTTTGAAACTTGATAATTTTAACTTCTATTTGTCAATTGCCAAAGCTAATTTCGAAACCGGGTATCACTGTTTTCTGTACAAGTAGTTTATGAGGTACGACTATTTGGTGTCTCAATGTAAAAGATTGTGTTTTTGTTATTGTTTGATAAATTTTTGGTCTTTAGCTTAATATATACTTGGCTTTAGCTCTACTTGTGAAGGTAGGAGGTGGATTGCAGTAAACATTAGGATAAATAGCTTACAACTTATGTTATGTGAAATTTCGGTGTATGTGTATTAATATTTATTTGTACTTTATGTTTAATTTCAATTGTATGTTACAATTTGTTTGGTGTGTTGAACATTTTTTTTGGAAAAAAAAAAAAAGAAATGGGCTAGGTTGGGTTGAGTATGGATCATCCCGCCCTAGATGGGTTTAGGTTTGGAGCGAAAATCAAAAACTTGTTCGGGGCACGGGTCGATTATGGATCAGCCTGCCTAAAGTGGGTTTTGACTTTTGAGTATGGATTATATGCTGATTCGACACCGATTTGATTCGTTGCCTTCCTTGGCCACCACTTGTAAGTTGTAAGTACTCCATTTGTGTACTATAGATTCACCTGTACTGGAGGCCGCAGATAAGGCCCCGTACCCTTAGCTGAACTCTTCTTTGAATAAGATATATGGTTTTTCTTTTTAAATTGTTTATTAAAGACTTATTTTGTTTTTCGTGCTAAGTTTTCAGTGAAGGAAAACCCTTGGGGTTCTTTGTTTTGCTAACATATTCCTGCTGTTTACTGATTTGTTTGCTGCTTTAATTGGTCAATTTAACGAACTTGGTGTCAGTTCCTTGCCTGGATTGGTTTCCCAGAAATTAAATTTGGAGAAAAGTTGCAAGTTTAATTTTAGGCTTCTTAATCGCTTGAAACTGTTTGTTGAAATGCATAAAAAAGGTGATGCCATTTTTTTTTTTCCATTTTTAAATTTTTATTAATATTATACTTTTTGGCAGAAGTGGGATAAAATGGATTCAAGATTAGCAAATACGTGGAGGTTAACTGTGAATGAGAGGAAATTCATAGAGACAGCATTGCTTTCTGGTATCAGAGTTGATGGTCGCAACCCTTACGAGTATCGTAAACTATCAATTAAATTTGGCAGGCAAGTATTAGCTGACTCACATACATATATGTAATTACGACCCTTGATTTATGGTTTCTATATGTTCTTTTCCTGGGCCTAATGTGTACGAGTTCAAGTCTGAGTTGCACCTTAGCATTTACCTTGCTCAAACAAATCATTGGGTTTCTTGGTTGAGCTCCATTGGGTTTGATTTCCTTTTATAAAATTCCAATTGGCAACATTACAATTTTAATTCACTAATTGGTACTTATCTTTTTTCTTTCTGGCAGTGTTTGGTTGAGGTGATTTGTTTTGCAAATGTTTTGGCATTTTGCAGTTCTTTTCCTTAGAATTCTTGTATTTGCTTTGCTAAAAGATATGCTGTTTGGTACCAGATTGTTTTTATTAATTATGTTTTAATATGCAGAGAGAATAAGTGGATATTTTTTTTATTGTGATTGCTTGTATTTGGCAAGGCAAAGGATCTTATTTCCTTGCATTTTATGTAATATTCCTGTTAATGGTTTTTTAATGAATCATAAATGGTAGTTTCATTGATAAAATGATGAATGAGCAGAGAAGATGGGTCATCTGAGGTGCAGCTTGGCCAGACTCATGTAATGGGTTTTGTGACTTGCCAACTGGTTCAACCTTATCGAGACAGATCCAATGAGGGAACACTTTCAATCTACACTGAATTCTCTCCAATGGCTGATCCCTCATTTGAGCCAGGCCGCCCTGGAGAATCTGCGGTGGAGTTGGGAAGAATAATAGACCGCGGTCTAAGGTGACTATAGTTCAAACTATGTTTGCTTCTCTAATCTTTCATCCCATAAAGTATTAGTTTGTCAATTGTTTGGATGATTCTGAAAGTTTTGAAACTTCAGAGATATATATCTTTTCAATGAACTCAAATGTTATACAGTGGTTCGTGGAATATTTCATGCCAAGTTTATATTAAGAAGACCTTCTACAAATATGCACAATTGTTGAAAGGAATAAAAGTTTTGAAAATTTCCCAAAATCAGGATAGTGGCATCTTAGCAAGAGTGAGGATTAAATATGAAACCTATATTAGTTCTCCAGAGGAAAAGAAAGTTTTACATTGCAGTTAGTAATCTTGCAGGGAAAGCAGGGCGGTGGATACAGAGTCTCTTTGTGTACTAGCTGGGAAATTAGTATGGGCTATCCGTATTGATCTTCACATTCTAGACAATGGGGGGTAAGATAATGTAATTTTTTTATTATCTGATTGTACATCGTTATTCAAATTATTTTTACTAATGTTAAATGCTTATGTCTTATAATTTAATTCATTTAATTTGTGGAAATGGAAACAGAAATCTTGTTGATGCTGCTAACATTGCTGCTTTGGCTGCTCTCTTGACATTCCGGAGGCCTGAATGTTCATTAGGAGGGGAAGATGGTCAGGAAGTAATCTTACATCCACCTGAGGTTAGCTCCCGAAATTTCTGTGGATTGAATTTTAAGTGCCTTTGTTCTCCTGGATTTTTTACGAACACAAGCTAAATTGTCGTGGCCGGTCAAATAATAAAAACTCTTGTATATTCATTGTGAAGCATCATGTCATGCTTTAGTTTGTAAGTATGAAAATTGAAAAGGACCACATGTTTTGGATGTTCCATGTTCACTACTCTGTCACAGTCTTGGCTGCTACAATTTATTCTTTTAGATTGCTTCTTGACCATAGATTATGATGTTATGATTGTTGCATTTTGGCAGGAGAGGGAACCACTGCCCTTGATAGTGCATCATCTTCCCATAGCTGTTACTTTTGGATTTTTTAGTAGTGAGAGCATCGTGGTAGGCAAATTTAATCCTCTATATATTTTTTTAAAGATGCGTATCATGTAGAACTATAGTTTATTCATCAGCCTCTCCTGCTGTGACAAAATGTCATGTAGGTTATAGATCCAACTTACCACGAAGAAGCTGTTATGGCTGGAAGAATGACTGCTACCCTTAATGCAAATGGTGATGTTTGTGCTATTCAAAAACCTGGAGGGGAGGGCGTCCTGCAGAGTGTCATTATGCAGTGTTTACGGCTTGCTTCCAGGACAGCTGGTGATATAACGACAAAGATAAATGATGCAGTGAGTTTCTGCTTTTCATAATAGTCTTTTGAAAGTTGAGAAGGCTTTTATGCTTCTTAGTTATTATAGTTATGCCTACAAGATGCTGTACTTAATCTTTGATTATCTGCCATTAGATCTGGAAGTGGTGAAAGGCAAGCTGTACAGCGTCTCTTATTTTTTTTGGCCTTTTCCTTTTCTTTTTGCTTACAATATTTTGTCATTAAAAGTCAAACAAGCTTATCTTAAACATAGTGCCAGGCCTAGCAATTCTAAACTTGCTTGCTTTGCCTTGTGCATAGGAGTATTATTCACTGGCCATCACAACCTAGATCTCCATCTAATTTAAGTATTCCTTTTCCAAACTTTATGCATGCTGCTTTTTTCCTTCTTTTTCACAATTTCTTTTCAAGATTGGTAATGCCATATTTCGGCCTGTTCTTTTCACTTATGGGTCTTAGAAAGTTTTTGGAAATCCCGTTTAAAGTTTCTGATGTTGGTATATAACTTACAAGAACTTATGGGGCTTTAAGGAGATTTCATGGACATGATAGATTTTGAGGTGCAGAGGCAATTGCTTTATAGTTTGATGAGATGTGCTAGAAGTTCAATAAGGTTGACGGGAGTCCTCTATTTTTTTTTCAACAAAATCTAATTTTTCTGGGTTGTCTTTAATTTATTATTTATTTATTTAATATTTTTTATGATGTATTAGATTTTAGATGTTAGGGATGTGTATTTATTTTAACTTTCCTTGATGCTCTGTGCCTCCCTCTTTGTTGTTAATTTGTTGTTTTTGTTATTTTTCCCAAGAAAGGAGACGTGGAGAGCTTTAAGTGAATTCCATTTTTATTCCATAAATCTATTATAACGAGATGGGTAAAATAAAGGTATACAGAACTGGAGTTGAGTTGAGCCAAGCTGTGCTTGTTTCAATAGTTAAGCTAGATCATTCTGAGACCATGTTCCAAGATTCAGGTCATGACTGTTTCGGTTGACTTGTCTGTACTCTTACGTAAAAACTTCGGTTGGGAATATGCATCAATTTTTTTGTTCTGGCAGTACGAACTTACATATTATGTTCATCCACACCAACATTTTTGAATGTGTAGTAATAACATATAATTATGAAACTTGCCATTTGTATCCAGATCTGCTTTATGACACCAGTGGTGTGGGAGAGATTGCTTAACCTATTCATGGTGTTGCTGGATTCTTTTTTCTGCATTGTTTAATGAAGATGAACACTTGACCTATTTGTGTTTACTATGTTCTTAAAAAAATTCTTCCTCAAACTGGCCTACCATGTTTTTATTTAATAGCCTATGTCTCAAATGTCAGTACAATTATAAATGAGTCTAGTCAAGCGAACTTATTGGTGGGCTGCTTAATTCTTGATTTAAGTTAAGTGTTACTTGAGCGATATAGCAAACAAATATAAATAGTGGTCTAGAATGGTACATTATAAATTTGTTGTTTTGACCTTTTTTTTTTCTCTTTGACAAGTCCATGATGGGTAAACTGTCCATTTCTTCATTGGAAAATGGTAATCCATGCTTGAGTGTTCTGGTTAGGTGAGGAATAATTTGCCTGAACTAAGTTAGTGTAGGTATAATGAGATTCAGATTATTGAGGTGAAGATTGAGCCTGAAATCATTTCCTCACTGAAAGCGTCTTTTCTGAATGCACTATGAGCTTAAAGATCTGTAGATTTAGAGTTAGAGACCAGAGCTGCTCCTTTTCTGAATGCAATGCCTGATCTTCATTCGCATTTAATGCGTTGATGGTACTTCCAAAACTGTATGACATGTTAACATTTTGCAACCGACATTTTTTTTATTCCATTCAGAGGTTTGATCAGCTTGTCGAGAAAAGAAAAGGCAATGGTTTAATTTGCTTTATAAATATTAGGAACCAAATAAGGCTGCTTTGGATGTAAATTCATGTCTGTAATGAGGTTCTTTTCTTGATGAAAATTATTTTGCCAAATTGTTGTTTCTACTTGACTTTGTATTTCCACGTATTGATATACAGGTTGAAGCATACAAGACAGAACGAGCATTAAGTAAGATCAAGCGTCACCCTACTTCAATTGCTCTGCAGGGTATTGGACCTGGTGCTAATGTGAAAGGAAAACAAAACCTACCTTTTGAACATAAGTGTGTAAGTGAGTTGTCAAGGAATCTGATGGAGAGGTCAAAACTGGCATCTGAGGGAAGTTGTGCTAGTCAGAATGATGGTGAAGGTGAAACCAAATTATCTGAGCTGGGTGGAAACAGGAGAGATGGTGGCAGTACTAATTTTGTTGGAGGCCCTGCAAGTTGGTATGGTGTTTCCTCGTAACTATAAAAATTGTACTTACTTAAAGGCAGAGAACTTCTATAGAGGTGCTGACCATTTGTGTTTAAGATCAGCATTCTTAAGAAATAAAAGGAATAGTGTTTTAATTTCATTAAGTTGAGTATTGAGAAGAACCTGTTGAGCCTTTTATAGTTTATTTGCATTGGTTTAATCAAGTTCTCTGCTCTATACCTTAAGTTTTAATTCCTTGTCATGGGCATATCTCCATCGGAAATTTGAATACAATAGGGAACAAGGGATTCAGTTTTGAGATCAACTGACTATAATTTGACTAATTATTGTTTTAAATGTTAGTGAAATGGCTAGTTCACCGCTGGTGTCTCGTTGTGAGTAATAAGTTAAATACATGACATTATTGTAGCTTGTTCGTGTTTTTCTTTTAGGAACCTAAACAATTTCATTTTTTTTGCTTTCGGAACTTATTCTTAACATAATAGTAGCAGTATTGATGAAGATTATGGGTGCCCGAGCCCTTACACTTGTGCCAATTTTAGATAAATGAAACTTGCCTAGAGATGATGAGAGTGGAAACGGAATGATGTCATGCAACTCATTTCATCTGAATTTTTTACAGCAACTAAATAGAACCATTTAAATGTTTTAAAACAGCCAAATAGACTTCTTTTACAAGCACTTTGTAGACTCTTTAGAATTTATTCTTTTTGGATGTTGGACACTCCTTTAGTATGGAGATGTGCTTCTTGGGATTTCTGTTGATAGTTAGATTTCTTTTCAATTTGAATGAATTATCTTTGTCGTGGAGGCAACTCTTTCCTCAGTGTACTAAGCTGATTCTTGGTCTTATTTTTGAAATCAGAAATAATAAGTACAGTGCAACAGTTGTCTTGTTAAGGCTGTTCTTGTCTGTTTCTGCCTCATCTTTCTAAATAACTTGATCTTATGAAAAAGGTGACAACAGATTCCTCTTATGCTTGAAATTATCTTTGGTTTTCTTTCCAACTCAATAGTTTTTACCTCTGTTCTCAGGGATCCTTACTCGAAGGGTGTTGATTCGGATTTCCTGAAAGCTTCTCTAGCTTCACGTGGTATTTGACCTTTTTTTTATTGCTACATTTGCTTCTTGCTGCTTTTTGTAATTTTGTAATCTTTGATGCTTAAGCTTCTTCGTGATTTGATAATTTGGTGTCTTTGATGCTTAAGCTTCTTCGTGATTTGATAATTTGGTGGCTCATGAGGTGGAAAATTATAGAGTTTTTAGGGGTATGCAATAAAGTAAATCTAGAAAACCACGGGAACTTGAAGACTTCTCCAGGCACGAACTATATTTGAGAGAGTAGCAAGAATACATTTAGGTATTTTGTGTTATAGAGTTGATGTTTATTGGAGGGAAGTGTTATATGTTCTCATCTTTTGAAGGCAAGGGATCTGTAACATTTGAAGAATGGAAAAGGGGGATGGGTATCAGCATACATGTGAATATCATGTATTTCATTGGAAAAACACATAACACTCATATACCTTTTCCTTATACAAGTGTTGACACATTTTTCAACAATTGGATAAAAGCACTTTCGTGATCGAGAATAAATCTGACATATATGTTAGAAATGATAAATGTAAGGTGTAATCTCCACCATCGAAAATGCTCTAATCTATTTCACATTTGAACTCATTCTCCTCTCCTTTCTTGTGTGGAGAAAAGATGTTCCTAGGCTATTGGTGCATAGAAATTATGCTTGAGCGAGTTTGTTCTGGTACACAGGATTTGCAAATGAACTGATCTGTATATAGCTTGAAACGTGCAGTAAAGGTAACACCCGGGAAAAAACAAGACTCAATTGGCGAGAGAAAGCCCACTGAACCCAAGCCAGAGAAACCACCTGAAGACAATAAATCATCGTCTCCGACAATTGATGCATCTGAAGCTGGATTACAGAAGGATGAAGCGAAAACTTTGAAGGATGCTGTGAAGCCAAAGCACAAGAGGAAAAAGAGGGCGTCCACTGGTGCCAATACAAGTTAGATGATTTCAGCCATTAGAACTCATAGAAAACTCTCCTTGCATGTATGTTAATCATTTCTCTGTTGGATTTATATCTGTTTTTCTAATATTGGTAATTGTAAATAGTTTTGTGAAAATTTTCCATCAAGGGTATATGCACAGTTCAATATTATGTTGCCCATTCATGATTGAACAGGATAAGAAAACACCAAATATCATATGAAAGGCAATTCCATATTTTTTTGATTTGGCTTGCACATCCTCTCAACTTCTGGTTTCTTTGTAGATTCTTTGGGATTGCTCTCTGTTAATTTTTCAAAGGGCAATTGGAGTGCTGTGTCTCTATCATGTTCATCTTTAAATGAAATGATCACAGCCAGAGTGAATTGAAACTGAGACCAGACAGAGGATTCTGGCACTCGACTGAAGGTTGGTTTGTTCTAATCTCTCTACACGACTCTCTGTTTAGTCGGCTAAATGTCCGTTCCCCATATATTTATTGTAAGAACTGCTGGTTGTTCTGCGATTTTGTTATAGAATCGGAACAAGAACTGTGACTGTAACGTGAAATGATTGAGGGTTCTACAACGAGGGTTGTGTATCATTTAGGTTCTTGTAGATGTTTGTTTGTTAATTTTGGTTTAAGTTTCTCAAGGAACATTTGAGGGCATCTTTTGGAATTTGGTTTATTAAAGCAGTGACTAATCATATGTAGAGGAGCTACATGACATTGATGTGACGTAAATTTGTATTTTCATTTTACCATAAACTATATTTACAAATTAAATTTGATGTTTGAGAATTAAATGTTGTGGTGGGTACATTCACAACTCATTCAAAATTGCTAGGATTCTTTCGATAATGTACCGATTATTAACAAAATAATAATAATAATAATAACAACGATGAGAAAGAATTATGAAAAATTATTGATGAGAATAAGTTGTTGGAAAAATTAGTGACTCTACTTTGCCTTCGCAAGACATACTATACAGAAATGGCTTGTAATTAAGCAGAATAATTTTGTGTTAGTATAAAATTAGGAAACAACAACCCCAATCGCTATATGTATAATCTTTATAATCAAAGTGATTAATTAGAAACTCTAATGATTTCTAACAAGAAAAACTTCAGCGAGGTAAGTTTCCCCGTTGCTAATTCATAACACCTCACGTGAGAAAAAAAGTTAAAATTATTTGATCGGATGAGTTCTAACAATATATAATTGTATTAAGTATTGTAAAATAAATGATATTTTCAAAACCGTAGGAGCTGAATTGTAAATCTCCAATAACTAACCATGTGTAGAGGAGCTATATGACATTGATGTGAGATAAATTTGTATTTTCATTTTAGAGTAAACTATATTCACCAATTACTGTGGTGGGTATTTTACTATTAAAAAAGTAATTATGCCTAACAATTTAGGCAATAAAATTGGACTATGATCTTTATGTAATGTACCAATAAATAAAAAAAAAAAAATAAGAGAAGCAAAAAATATTCATTTAAAAATCACACCATCAAATATGAAGAGTTACATATATCAACTCTCCATTCGTTTCGTCCAAATTATGAGGGTTCAAGTTTCACTATATGTATAGTATATATCTTCCGATTATGTGATTGGTAAACAAATTTATAATTAAAATGAATCCTAGTGTCACAAATAATGAAATTAATTAATTAAATAAATAAGATTAAGCAATATTGTTTTAGTAGGAAGCAAAAACCTCGAGTGATTAATTAGAAACTCCAATTCCTTTTTCTATCATAACTCATAAGTGTCCTAGATGGGTAAAAATTAGAATTTCAAATTTTATCATTTGACACCAAAAAAAATAAAAAAATAAATAAAGAATTTAGAATAAGTAGACAAGTAGAATAAATAAATGTGTTTGATTGCAAATTAAATTAGAAAACAAGACAACGATTGTCTACGTACTTTGGATATCAATCTAGGTAACTCCAGTTGATATAAATTCCAACAATACCTTTGCATTATTCTATCTGTCTTCTTCGCTATTATTTTTCTGAGAATCCAAATAACTTTTTTATCGGCTTTTCTTGTTACAGTAGTTTGCATATGTTTTCTGATCAGGATGTCCAACCAGAAACCTGAAGAAAAGAGGGCTGCAGAAGATGAACAAGATGGTCATGAAGAGGGTGCAAGGGAAGAGGACAATGTTCCTGACTGGACTCGTTTTAATGCTTTGGTGGAGGTGGCTATTGCAGCTCTGAAGTATGATCAAGAGGAGGAAATTATCAACAAGAACGAAAAGGAGAGGGTTTCTGAGCCTTTCATGAGAGAAAAGGCTACCGAGATCAGCAGGCCAATGAGAAGAGAGGATCCTCCAGTTGATTCAGTGGATTCTCCTGTCAAAGAAAAGAGCCATAACAAGAGCCGTTTGAGAGTGACTACTAGTATCTCTATTGAACTCGACTGCATATCCGAATATACCAACAAGAAGATGAAGAAAGGTAACTGCTCTGGCAGCCATAAAAGTGATGGTAAAAACCATTCAAGGAGCAGACAAAGCTGTCCTGATCAGGAGATTCCGAATTTGCCTCAACCTTTTCGGAATTTGATTGAAAGCTTGAAAGGTACCGATATAAGGTTTGTGATTCAGAAAGTAATTTATAAATCGGATGTGAATAAAAACAGTCGAATGTCGATACCAGAGAGGCAAGTCAGACAGCAGTTTCTGACCGAGAACGAGATACGAGGGTTCGACAGGGGATTTAGGGTACCCTTGGAGGTGTTCATCGAACCTTCGTTGGATATATTCCATGGAATAGACTTGTTTAGATGGGAATTGAAAAAGAAAAACGCGCCGCCTACCTATCAATATGTTTTGATAAAGGAATGGAAGAATGTTAGAACAAGGAATGGACTTGAAGTTGGTGATGAAGTTCAAGTTTGGTCCTTCAGGATTCAGGAAAAGCTTTGTCTAGCCCTTGTTAGGGTTAGTGAACCACAGAAATCTGTTGATCATAATACAATCCACAATTCTAGGGACGATGGTATGTGATTTCTTTATTTCTGTTTTATTTTTTTTCTTTATTATATATATTTTAATCTTCCTTTTCTCTATGGGATGTTTTTGATACAGAGAATGAATGATTGATGAGCTCGTTGCATGGATGTTTGTCTGAAGCTTTTAGGGAGAATTGGGTAAAAGTAAATATGGTTTGACCAAATTCGAGAACAATCTTTTAGGGGTTTTCGACTAATGGTGGGGATTTTTTTTTCTTTTATATAATTTAGGGTTTTTTAAATGTCCCAAAGTTTTATATTATTGCTTTTGCAGATTTGTAATATTTTCTTCAAGTTGTTATAGATTATATACTAAATTAACTTCCTTCTCTCTTTAATTAAAGAGAAATACTATGTAATTCAGTCATTAATAAAACTTAAATGCGCATTTATAAGCAATAAAATGTAAATGTTTTCTTCCATATATATAATAACCAACTCAAATGCATGCAACTTAACTTCCATTATCACAAGATTATTATATTGTTTTTAAGTACAAATTAAAAAGTGGGGTTGAGAGATATGACTTGAACTCGCAAATTTATTGAGGTTTACCCTCAATTAGTTCAACTTCTATTATTAAAATGATAAATTCTTAAAATCAATTTTTCATTTCCTAACATATTACACGTCCACGTAATTAAAACTTATAATGTGATAAAAACACTGGACGTGATTGGAAAAAATAACAGTAAAATCTAAAAAGTCGTCATTCGATATCTTTATATCTTTTAATTGGATAAACCCAATTATGGGATTGTCCCTTGGAACTCAATTAAAAACAAATGAAAAGAATATATTCATGAGTTATAGATGGAAAAATCTGAATTACACAACAAAAACTCAACTCCAATCGATCATTAGAATTTCTATATGTCATCAATGTTATTAAGAGTAATATCACTTACGTATCACAACTTTTTAGAATGTTAATCTCTCAAAATTGGATCCGAATCAAACATTAAAAAAACCAAACGTATCTTAAGTTGCAGTGGCAGTTGCAGCATCATCATCTTGTCCTGGTTTACTAACCTTAACAAGAGCTAGACAAAGCTTTTGTTGGATCCTGAAAGACCACAACTGAACTTGATCACCTTCTTTAAGATCATTAGCCTTTTTAACATTGTTCCATGCTGTTATCAAACTATACGAGTAGTTAGTATTTTTCTTGCCATGCCCATGATGATCACCTTTGTCTGTTGCTATCTTCCATTTCGCAAAACCCATTTCGGACACCTCAAGCGATGGCTGGACAAACAGGACCCTCATCGATTCTCCCCGGTCCAGCAACTCCTTTTCTTGCTGGGTCAAGAAATCCGATCTGACTTGGTTCAATGGAATCGACATCCGATGGTTACGCTCCTTCACGTCCGAGTGAAATAAAGATTTTTGAATGACCAACAGTATGTTGTTACCTTTGATGCTTTCAATTTTGTTTCTCATTTCTTCAGGCATGCCCGGTGTCTGCTCATCAGGACCTCCATAGCTTCTTTTCTGTCTTTTCGGCTTCTTGATTTTGTTGGTACTACCTTCCGCAACGTCCAGCTGATTATTGTGATCCTTATCCAAAAAGGCTGTGTTTTTGATGGGTTTCTTGAGAGTCTTTTCTTGCTTGGAAATCCAGTCAGGGTCCTCCTTCTTCTCCTTCTCCTTCTTCTTCTTGATCAACTCCTCCTCTTCAAGTAGCTTCTCATAAGCCACCTCTGTGACCATCAAAAGAAGTTGAACACCAGTCAACCGTTGCATCGACTCATCATGAATCTTGATACCCCTTTTCTCAAAATCATCAATGCTCAATAAGGAGCGATCGACTTCTTCTTCTTCTTTTTCTTCTTCTTCTTCTTCCTCTTCTTCTTCTTCTTTTTCTTCTTCTTCTTCTTCCTCTTCTTCTTCTTCTTCCTCCACCTTTTTCTTCTTCGATCCCGGAGACATTTTAGGGTTTATGGAAAGGTTTTGAGGTAATAACAATGAGACAATTATTTCGGATTCAGAGAGAGAGAGAGAGAGAGAGAGATGTGAGATAAATCAAGAACAACAACACTTGTAAAAGAAAATTAATGTTTTGTAATTTACGTTGTATGATTGGCACACACTAATTTTTGTTTGTTTTGTAATTTTTTTTATTTTCTTTAATACGTTGGTTAATTAATTCATTTACTACTGTCTTGAAATTATAAGTATTTCATAACCATGCATTTTAATTCCAATAAATCCTCAAGTCATTAATTAATTGATCAAATTTGCTAGTCATGTTACATCCAGTTATATCTTAAGTAATTAGTGCACTTTCCTTTCACCTATGTGATAGGAGTTCAAATTCCACTATTGTTAATAAATAAACAATATTTGGCTATGGGGCAATCTCTCTCTCGTAGTGGGAATTACTTTATGAATCGTACATTGATCTCGTTAACTCCGACAACCAATGACGTAGTCCTGAATTTTGAGGCTAGAAACAGTTAATATAGTATTGATTGAAAATTCTAAAGTTTTGATAAATTCGTGAAATGATGAATACTTTCAAACTAAAAAATCATCTGCTCTATTTGATGCTAGTAAATTAAAATACAAAATGAAATTATTAGATTTTAAAAACTACAAAATTTATCATATAGTTATACATCAATCGGCTGAAATAATAATTGTAGTTTTTCCAATAATTTTGTACAGAATAATTAAAAAAAAAGACGAAATACTTTCAATTGTTAAATTCATTTACTGGTTCGAACTTTAACAAATTAGATCTGGATGTTTACGATAAAAATTGATTATGTTAGTTTCACAAGTAACTTGCCTTTTCAATTGTATTTGTAAATTTGAGTTAAAAGGGTCTCTGCATGCTTTCCACTCATTTCCTTAAACTCTAGAAATACAAACCAGAGAAATAATAATGTATAAATGCAATATTATATATTTAGTATCACAAAATAATCAGAATATAATTCTTACTTTTCTCTGTTGAAGTTTGGTTAATTTTTTATGCTCATTCTTTAATAATTACAGACTTCCACAATATATAAGCATGAACAGCTGATGGCGACATTATCACAATTTCACTCAAACATGAAATTTTTTTGTCCGAGGCTAGTTCGAGACCTAGCCACAAATGGCTCCGCTCATGATTTGGACAATAGGTTTAGAGCTTGCCCGGTATTAATTTTAGGGCAAATTGCAATAAAATACCATGATGTTTGGTCATATTGTAACGAAATTGTGAGTTTAGCTTTAATAGTAGGTCGAATTTGGTCAAATAAAATTTTCTAAATATGACTAAACGTTAGGATATTTCATTGCTATTTGCCACGACATTCTTTACGGTATTATTTCATTTTCTATTTGATTTATCTTTATTTGAAAATGAGAAATCTTTGCTATTAAAATAAATCCCGTATAAGATTATTTTCGATTTGGTCAAATAAGTTTTTTCTGAATTCTTGTGAACAGGGTAAACAAAATTAATGCAATAAGCTTAATCAGTCAGTTCAATAGTTTTCCTCGAAATTTTTTATAAATCGAAAGAAAAGAAAAGAAAAGTACAGAGTAATACTAGGTTGCTCAAAATATTTATCCTAATTCATATCCAAATTATATGATATGTGATTTGTTAACACTGGTACATGATGTAGTGCTGATAATACATATACTACATCATTTGTGTAATTTTTTGGACAATTTAATATTAGTTAAATTTAGATACATTAAAAAAATAAATAAAGAAATTAGATATCATCATACATCCCCAAAATTTTGGATTGTATTATGATCAGCAGATTTCTGTGGTTTAGTAACCCTAATAAGGGCTAGACAAAGCTTTTCTTGAATCCTGAAGGACCAAATTTGAACTTGATCACCAATTTCAAGTCCATTCCAGATTCTAACCCTCTCCTTTACCTTCCTGATAATTTCCTCCTCTTCTGTTACGATCCCATGTCCACTAAGTATAGGATTAGTGGATGGTATATAACTTACTAGGCACCCTCCTATTATAAACTGGTTTTTTAAGGTAGGTTCTACCCAGTGGGTTCATATTATCTTCATCGTACTTTTGCGCTGCAACAGCCACCTCCCTCAAAACCTTCAAACGAGTGCAGTCAGGAACATTAATTGTACTCTTCTATTGAACCCTCTTCGTCACCATGTTGTTCATCTTGTCCAGCGCTGTTTCCCTCAGGTTTCTGGTTAGCCATCCTTAGAAAACATGCAAATTACTGTAACAAGAAAGCAGAGATAGAACATATAAAAATATAATAGGAAACAATTACTAACTAGAATTTCCTAGATTTATCAAAATTACTCGATCAGTGTCAACTTCTGTTAAGGATTAATGGTTGTTGCTTGCAACTGGTTCTCTGCTTGTTGTTTACTAATTTAATTATAATAAAATACAATTATATATTATTCTTCTTTATTAATTATTTTAAACATTTGTATAAAATGTCACCTAGTACCCTTTTAATAAAAAAAAATAATATAGAATTGGGATTTCTAATTAATTGATCTGGATATAAGGATTGGGGGTTTTTTTTTTTTATATATATAATTTTCTAAAAAAATAAAATTTATTCTGCTTAATCTTATTATTTTAGTTAATTAATTTGCTTTTATTATGCCACAATAAAATATGCCGTGAGAAGGAAATTAAGTATAGCTGCTTTTTGTCGTGAAAATCTTGGGTAAACCATGTGCATCAATCAGTATGTATATCGGATCACTCAAATTTTAACACGTGTCAAAATAAATATTAAAAAAAGTTATTATTACAAAAAAAAAAAAAAAAAACGTGTATGAAAAACAATTGATGCTTACTAATAGTCTTAGGACTAATAGAACAACAAAACAAGTGGAGAGAGAATATTTAGGGACTAATAAAGAATTAACTAACTAATGCTTACTAATAGAATCTTTCTTGTAACAACAAGAATGAAAAAGAAAACATATATTATACTCATTTTTGTCAGTACTCTCAAGTCTCATAAAAAACTTGTAGAGCATGCACACACATCCTCATGTTTCTCCATGACTATTATGGTGTCTTCACTACTTTGAGAACCAGTCACCACCAAACTCTCTCGTCCCTTCCTCTCACTGGCGATTTCTCTCTACCAAAACTTCTTGGAGTACACTACTAATACTACCTTGGACTACACCAATACTACGATGAAGTACATCAATTTAGCATTCGAGTACGTACATCGATGGTATTAAGAAGTTAAACGGTTACTTACTGATTATTATTAGAGTAGTTTTCTTTTGTGCTTCATTTAAGGACATTGTGAACAATATATCAAACAAGATGGACATGTTAAACGAGGATCAGGTTGAAATCCATCAAGGCAAAATGTTATATTATGAGATTAACCACCCTTTCGAGTCTCCTTGTTCCCATGAAAAACTCAGAAGCTGAAACTTAACTTCCTCATTTAATTCTAACACATTATATGTAGGGCCGGCTCATAGTTACTTATAGCCTTATATAAAAAATAAAAATAAAATTGTGCCATTTCAAAGCACTCTCGTTTAATGAAATACTTTTTAGATATTTTTTATTAATTTTATCCCAATGAAATTAAAAGTTTATGATTTTTATTTTAATTAAAGACCCAACTTTAACAAAATGATTGTTATTAATCAACCCAATTAAGTAACCTTAAACCTAACTTGTATTAATATTTGAAGGGCTGTATGGGCTACCACAAAGCCCAACACTAGTGACAATGAAATCAAGTGGCAATATATATAAAAATGTGTATACTTTATTAATCAGCCAAACACTAAATTATATAAAAATATTGGTGCCCCTAAGATTATTGGGCCTGAATAACTATCATGTTTGTCCTAGGTCAGCACCGGCCCTGATCGTATGGAAAAGTAATCTCATAAGCTATGTCATTATATTTAATAAGTCATACATACAATTTTTTTTTTAAGGGAAGTCATATATATACAACAATAAGTAAAATAAGTTATTCGTAGTAGTGTTGATATTTTCACACTTAGATATAACTTATACATCCATTTTATAAGTATATCCATATTTAAATTTAAATAATTAATCATTACTATAAGCACCTATTGTAATTCCAATAGTATCCTTATTAAAATTAATTTATTTATTTTCATCCAATCTATTTTTAAACGCGCTTAAATTATTAACATACACAATTTAATCCTTACATTATCATATTAGTTAAAAAAATACATAAAAAGCTATAATATTTCTTTTGAATAAAAAGATGAACTAATTATTTTCAAAAACATTGTAAAATAAAACATAATTAGTTTGTTTTTATTAATTCTCGAAGAGGTATTTTTAGAAGAAATTAAAATATCCATTAACGGTTAAATTCCAAACTTATACTGATTAACAAGTCATCATTGACAGTAAGAATAAATATAATACTTAATTTTTCTATGAAAAAAAACTCATGAATAAATATCAATCTACCATCACCATTTTTTTGTTGTTAAAAATTGTGCCTCACTTTTTGTTTATTGATGAAATTTATAATCAAACATAAAAGAAAAAAAAATTTCATTTAAAATTTAAAGAAATACATACCTTTATATGATCAAATTTCTATGCAGTTTTTTTTTCATTACTTTTTTTTATGATAATCATATATTTCATGAGAAAAATATTTAATACTTAGAATAGAATTAGTGTTTAATTAAGGTCTGTCATATGCTTTCCTTTTTTTAAATAAAGGGTTTAATATAGTTATAGGTAAATTGAGTGTAATTAATGGGTTGTACAAAGTAATTGATTTATTTTTAATTAAAATAGTTTGCCATTGTCCTTTTTGGTAATTTTGTGTTAGAATATTTGTGTAATTAAATTTTTTAATAAAAGATGGTGTGTAAATCATATTGATGGGTGACAATATCGTCACCCTAAAACAATACATAAATTATTATTAAATATATAATAATAAGTAATATTGCACATATAAAAGTTTGTTTTAATTCTTTTGAAATACAAGTTGTCAAATCTCCAAAAACAAAAATAAAATAAATAAAAATCGTGTTTTCCTTTTTATAATAGAAGTGTCCAAAGCTGAATAGAACATTATTGTAATAGAAATTCTTTTTTTTTTTTTTTGTTGAAGGGAATTGTAATAGAAATTCTAATCTTAATATGTTGGGAATAGAAGTGTCCGAAGCAGAATAATTGTATTTGAACACAAATTAAATCAGGAAAAATATAGAAATATTTTAGTCCCATTAACGTTAGGATTATTAATCACAGTCTCACAGATGCAGTCGGATTAGGAAACCTTTTAGCTTAATAATTTTGTTTTAGGAGACTTATATATATATAAAATACATTATAATTAAATCTTCGCAAAACCACAAAACAAATTAAGGAAAAAAAAATATATGTTCATGGCGAGAGAGGTGAAGGCAGAAGAAGTAGACAATATGTTCTTGTTGAGTGTTAAGGATTTTGAGAAAAGAAATATCAAGATCAATCCAAACTGGACTGGTCTCGAAGCTTTGATGGTGGTGGCAGATGTGGCTTCTGAGAAATTGCTTGAAGAGCAGGAGTTTATGGAGAAGAAGAAGAAGAAGAAGAGCAAGGACCCAGCACCAGATTGTGTATCCAACCAACAGAGGTTGATGAAAGAAATAAAGACTCGAGAGAAACCAGTCGCTGCTGAGAAGAAGATTGGTTCGAGAAAAAGAAGCTTTTTGGAGATGGAGAAGAATAATGATGAAGAATGGGGGTTTATGGAATTTAAACATGGGAATGGAAGATCCAAGAACCCGAAAAAGAGCGAAAAGAATCCGAGGAGGCAGAAGACGCACAAACAAACCGATACTGAGACAGTACAGGATATGCCTGAAAGCGTGAGAAACATAATTGAAGGCATGGATGGTAAAAAGATAACGTTGGTCATACAGAAAACATTGTATGTCACTGACATGTCCGACCATCACGGTAGGATGTCAGTGCCGCTCAACCAAATCAAATCAGATTTCTTGAACGAACAAGAGGAGGAGTACCTGAAGAGGGATGGTGGGCAGATGAAGGTTCTGTTTATCGAGCCTTCACGGACGGTATCTACGATGAATTTCAATAGGTGGAAGATGGAGAAAAACGAGGGGAAGAAGAGTAGCTACTCGTATATTTTGCAAACATATTGGAATGATGTTAAATCAGCTAATGGTCTCAAAGCAGGTGATAAAGTTCAGTTATGGTCTTTTAGGGTTAGTGAGCAACTTTGTCTAGCTCTTGTTAAGGTCACTGGTACAGGAGGAGAAGATCATGGTACCTTGCAAGTCAAGCCACATGATCAACAACTCTGATATACCTAGAGGTATCCATCTGAAAAATATCCGTAGATACGATTCGAATTTACACCTAAGTGAGAGAGAAAGTACTGCTGTACCAATCTTGTAACAAGATTTTTAATTTTAGATCTCATTATAAGTACAAATAAGTTTTCAATTGATCAACATTATTTGAATATGATATTTTGTATATACAAATCATATTGGTTGCTAATAGATTGAAATTTTGAATATTAACCAGAATCATTCCCGAATAGTATAATAATATCTCAAGCCAATTATCAACAATCATTTAGAGACCGTTTGATATGGATCCAATCCTTGCTATGTATGATTTTCACAATTTTTATATTTTTTTATTAGTGTAAAAGAAAAAGCAACAGACATCATAGATGATAAAAATAAAAAAATAAAAAAAAAATATAACAAATACTATCAAACAATACAAGAAATCTACCATCCCAGTGTCCTAAACCAATCAACAATGCCCAATAACAAAATAATCTTAACTCTCCAATAATAAGTGGAAAGTAACGACAGTCCAACAAACCTCCATCAAACTTCGTAGGAACTTTCATGCACCTGATGCGTATCCACATCTCCCATCATAATTGTATCACATGACGAGATTATAGTAAAAATTGCACAATACATCATAATGTATACTTTATCATATTAATTTTTTTTCTTTACGCATTTAACATGTTTTTAATGTCAATTTTTTTTTACTACATGATGACTTGTATTTTTATGAAATTAAAAAGCGCATAAAAACTTTTAAAATTAAATTATATGAATTTTCATAAATATTTATAAAATTTTGAAAATATATATCAATCAGTTTTAAATTTTCAATTTTCAGTCAAATTCAATAATGCTCAGTTTTCGGTCAAAAAAGAAACACAACCATGGTGTTAGTTTTTTTATAAAAAAAATTAAAAAATCTGGTTATCTCGCAGTGTATCCGAATTTATTCATACCTGGTATTCATGCCCGGTTTAACGGGTAATTCTGGGTACCCAACCTGGCTGGGTATGATTGTCATCCTTACTCAGAAGCTTCTCTCAATAAGCTATATGACATTGTTGCCACCTGAAAACTTATTTATACATGTCAGGTGCTCAATTCTTAAACATTATCTGTTGCCAAGTTAGGCCTCTACAAACCAAACCAATTAATCAATCAAGTGCTTTTATCTGTTTTTGCTATGCCTTGTCATTCCTTCCATGTAGGAGTTACAATTCCAATTACAACTATCTAAGTAAGTACCAACTTAACTACAACATCCTGTTTTCGGCTAATAGTCACTAAGATTACAAATTATGTGATACAAGTTAGAGGCCATACATATTATCACTTATCACATTTTGATCTGAACAAAACCTGAGGCTAACCGTAAATCTGCCACAACGTAAGGTTGTAATTTTTGTTGCTTGTTAAGGACTGCATAGATTCCTGAGATCTTCCTCCTTGGCATACCAGCTTGGTATAATTCTTGACGCATGAGGATAAAGGTCCTTGTATGAATTTCTGATGGTCCCTTCAGCCACACCTGTAGCCACTGATATATCTGCATCCACACACGGCTTCAATATACTTTTATTCTTACAGTAATTAGGATGAGTAACTCTATTCTTTAAATTTTAAAACCTTTGAGAAGTTTCTTGTCGTCTGAAAGCTGAGTTATCATGTAAATGATGGCTGCAGCTACTGATATTGGGCTCCTCCTGCGCAAAACACATAAAAGTTACAAACAATATACAGTGAGGTTGTATTTCAAAATATGTAGACAAAAACCACTTGCGCCACTGTCAACTTCATAGCATTTTTGTCCAGAGGATTAAGTTAATTTAACTCTTATATATTTCATTAGTGCATCTAATGATTCTCCAGTTAACAAAGTCCCTCTAAACTTTTTTATTGATTTGTAATGGATAGTCTAGAATTTTATTTATTTCCTAATATGCACCTAGCATGGTAAATCAATTTTCAAACAAAAAAGTTTAAAACCCGGTTTCATTCAAAAATATCCTCAGATTCTCTAAAAATGATGGCAAAAGTTTGTGGACACAGAGTAGTATAATCAAGAGTGACAGGAGTCATGTGAACTAGAATTATATCTTTAACTATCTAATCCAAAAATGTTCGTTATGACAATTTATCATAGTGTTTCGGACTGTTAAACATGATTAGAGAAAAGAAAGAACAGTTGAGTCCAAACAATAGATACCAGCAGGAACATGCGTCTAGATGTGGCCCAACATAAACGGAAAAGAAAAAAGGAGTTATGATAAACCACAACCAAGAAGCATTTTCTCTTTATTTAAAGCAGAATACAAATAAAACCATGATTACCTTATATCAAGCTCTTCAGATTTCTGCACAGCTTCTTGAGCAGCCTTAACTGTTTGATTGGTCATGCCAAGATTTGAACAAAAACGTCTCTGCAAATGGAAGGTATTAATAATGTAAAAAAATAAATGCAAACAGATAGTAACGAGCGTTGAGCCAAATTAAATACAACCATAAACTAAATTGTAAATTCACTCACAAACTCACCAAAAAGTCCCCTGCATGTATAGTTCCCATTTCCACAGATTGACCCATCTCTACCTCAAGTTGCTTCACAATATAATCTTTTGCACGGCCAATTTCTTTCTTTGTGGCTCCATTGGCCACAGAACAAATTTCTGATCGATATCAACATAATCAAGAAATAGGGAAAATGTTAAGAAAGAAGCTGACATAGTATAAACTGGTTAAAAGATTAAGAGATCAGTTATACCTTTTACAGTTCGAGGTTTATCTTCCTGTCTACAAGCAATATAAAGGCAAGCAGCCAATATCGCATCCTGATTTCTTCCCCTAAGAGGTTTCTGATCTTCAACTTTCTTATATATTTCATTGGCTTGATCCTTCATATAAAATATACAAACCATCAAAATACATAGTCTAACAAATTTTATTACATCAGGGGACCAAATGAACTTGGAAGTTTCATCAATCACTGGAAGTATCACTAAATGGGTATGGAAGATGAGTTATACATGTAAAGTATATTAAAAAGTTTCAATCAAGAATCAAGTTCGTAAAAAGAAAATGGACATATAAGAACTAAAGAAATCATTGAAATTTTAAATGATAAGAGGATGGGGATGATCCTGAGGACAAATATAAACTCCTGATTCCAATTATTTGAAGGATGAAACAAATAACAAATTTCAACCAAACATCACATGTTTGTACCAACACTGAATCCAATTTAACGCCAAATTAGACATTTATGCTTCAAGAGAGATATAAACATCATGTACTCCTTGGTTTAGATTTCTAACAAGTTCAAGATTACAATATAAAAAGCCTTACAATGGAATATTTCGTGACTCATTGCAATTCGGAATTTCAATCCAACCCAAGCTTCCAAATGAAAGCTTAAATTTGTGTGATATCATAATCCTATAAGAGAAAATAAAATTTGTCACTAGAGTTGAATTAGAAATTTGAAACCTTACATTAGAGCACCTAGAAGTAAAAAAATTTGGAAACAAACATCAACATGACAAAGTTTTAAGAGTCATTTTAAGGTTGGTAGTAACAAAATTTTGTCCTAAAAAGAATGTAATGTTGGAGAAGAGAACAACATTTTCCGAAACTAGTTAGGATTCAAGGTCAAGGATATCTCATACAGAATCTAAAACTCGATGAGCATGATAATTAGAACATGATCCTTGTTCTTATACACAGTCACACGTTTCAATAAGCTACACCAATGAAAAAAGTCAAATTGTAATTAGATACAAGAACACTGAAAAACAGCCCAACAAAAGAACAAGTTACACGAACTCCATCATCACCAAAGCCCATAAACACACCTACAAATTGTTGCTTACCAACAAAAACATTGAGTATTCTTCCCTTTTATCTTGAAATATGTGGCTATTTCTTTCTTGCCAAATCACCCAAAGAAGAGCTATAATAGAACATCTCCATAAGACTCCCACTTTTCTCCTTTTGGTGCTCTTTTTTATTTATTTAATTTTATCAGTCTAATGTTTCTGGAAAGATAGGGATATAAAAATTTCTCGAACAGTGGGAGTAGTTCATACTGCAAATCCTACCCACTCCCTCACTAGATGTTTGGGATATGCATTTCATGTTTGTTATCCTGACCATCTCCCCTAGCTACAAACAATCCTCCCAATGCTTCTGTCTTACTAGTGCTTTACTCCTCACAATACAAGCTTGTTTCTTCATTGTGTGCAAGCCTAACATAATAGTTGACCAAAACAGCCGTAACAAAACATGGTGCTGAGATCTCATGCTATCCCTTAAATTCTCATTCAGAAGAAACCAATTCAAGTCATGGGATGTTACTTAGAAGTTAGAACACAGCCTCAAAGCTAATAGGTAGTTTACGGCATGAAACCCCTCACCCAAGTCAGAAGCCATCCAATTAATGATCCATTTTTTTTTAGATAAGAAATATTTAGTACATTAAGTATAATCCAAACCCAAATACTTTTATTAACCAACTAACTACTAACCTTAAATCAAACAATGAAGTACATTTGTAAAAACTTTGAACAAATTTTGTAGAAATTAGCATACCTTAATGGTCGTAACAAGTCCCAACCTGAAATAACCAAAAGTTGTATCAATCTAACAAAAACAAAAAAGAGTAACATCCAATCACAGTGTGCCCACCAATTTGAACTATTTATCTTTTAGAAAAAGGAAAAAAAAAAGCAAAAATTTATAATACCCAAATAGCCAAACAGAGAAATGAAGTGTGAAGACGAGAGACATGCAAAACGAAACCAGAAACAACACAAGACAAGTGACAAGACAAAAGCATCACCTATCAGACATGGTTGCAATGGTCTTAAAAGCTTGAAGAAGAGACCGGTCGGGGTTGGCCCCCCGGTTCTGCCAGCGGCCCAAGGAGGTAGTGAATAAATCTCCAGAGGAGCCATTGGGCTTGGAGATGACGGTGGAGAGGCCAGCATCGTCGAGGAGAGGGTTGGTGGGGCCGCCGACACGGACGGGGTCGTTGTCGGCGGAGTCGTTGGCGAAAGTGCGCCACTCGGAGGTCTCGTCTATGGAGTGGGCCTCAAGAACGAGGCCGCAGTCGGAGCAGACAGTGTCGCCGGCGGAGTGGTCGAACACCACCTCCGTCGGTCGCTTGCATTCCGGACAATATGTATCGTTCATTTCTTGACAGTGTTGAGTAGTGCAGTTGCATGTCGCTGTTGCAACAAAATCTTATCTGTTAAATTTTGTTGCGTTGGCGGTTTTGTGTTGAGGAAGTTGAAAGGTTGCTTCAGATGACGTGGGGATAGAAGCCTCGATTGTTCCTTTTCTTTTCTTCTGGGCGTGTCTTGCTTTTTTTTTTTCAATAATATTTTGTTATATTAGAGGGCAATTACCAAATTAGTCTCTACGTTTTAAGAAATTACTAAGTTTTTAAAACAGTTTTATTTATTGATATTTTTAAGCCATAATTTTTTAAAAATATATCTTTTTGATCCCTTTAATTAATTTTTTATCGGTCAAATCTTACAGAATTAACAAAAAGATCAATGGACAGTGGAGATTATATTATAATTTTAAAAAAAAAAATGAAAATCAAATATTTTTTTTAAATTGATCATCTTAATAGACGGTAGAGATTATATTAAAATTATTTTTAAAAAAGTGAAAATTAAATTTTTTTTTATTTTTTTCTGTTGAAAAAATAAAAAATTGAAATTATTCTTGGATCCAATCTGGATCCCACCAAGAACGGAAAAAAAAAAAATTGAAATTGTTCTTGGTGGAGATCCAATCTGAATCGCTACCAACATAAAAAAAAAATTTAGAAAAAAATAAATTGATGAAGAACCCAAATCTAGGTTCTTCAATGATGAAATCT
Organism: Xanthoceras sorbifolium; assembly: GCA_003430845.1. Lineage (NCBI taxonomy): Eukaryota > Viridiplantae > Streptophyta > Magnoliopsida > Sapindales > Sapindaceae > Xanthoceras > Xanthoceras sorbifolium. The sequence goes on from QUWJ01000647.1 coordinate 99,119, forward strand.
AGATGAGTTCTTCGACACGAAGAACCCGATCTGGGTTCTTTGATCACGAAGAACTCGATATTGGTTATTCGCATTAAAGAACACATCTAGGTTCTTCATAACTCAGATCTGGGTTCTGAAATTCAATTTTTTTTCTTACTGGATAGACGGTAGATCTCCATCAAGAATAAAAAAAAAAAATTAAAATTTAATTTAATTTTTAATTTTTTTAAAAAAATTCCAATATAATCTCCATCATTCAACATTCTTGATGAACGATGGAGATCCAATTTTTTTTTTTTAATTTTTTAATTTAATTTATTTTAAATTTTTAAATAGGGGTATATATGTCATTTTATCAAAATTTACTATTGACCCATTGATAGGTTTAAAGACAAAAATACCATTGAAACAGTTAAGTTTGACTAACGGTTATTTACAGAAAGACCAAAATAATACATTTTTAAAAAGTAAAGGCTTAAGAATACTAATAAACGAAACTGCTTTAAAATATTGATAATTCTTAGGGACTAAATTAATAATTACCTTATTATAAATAAAGTAAAAATTAAATTAAATTCACATGTATATTAAAAAAACAAAAACAAGAGAATTTTAGAATTTTATTAGTAACAGATTTAAGGGCTAATTACACTTATACCCTTAAAGTATGACATTTTTGTACATACTAGCAACTTTACCTTTTATTGTACAAATATTCCCTGAAAAAAGTTGACTAAACCGTTGACTACCATAAAGTTAACGTCTTGAGCAAAAAGACTATTATACTTTTGATATCTTATTTTATTTAATATTTTATTATCCTTAATAATAATTTAAAATTTAATTTTATAAATTTGTTTTAAGAACAAAAATCAAATTGTTCATCTTCTTCATAATAACAACCAATTTTTTTTATCAAATCTTCTTCTTCAATTAAATCTCAATAACAACCACCCAAACAATTTCTTCTTCTTTTTCTTCTTTTTTTTAATATATTTTTTTTCCATTTTTTTATTTATCATCAACTAAAAATAATTTTTTCAAACTTTTTTTTTCATCAACCAAAAACACACACAAACACAACTTTTTCTTCTTCTTCTTCAGATTTTTTTTCTAGATTTCTTCTTCTTCTTTCGGATTTTTTTTTCCAGATTTTTTCCTCCTCATCTTTCTTTTTCTCTTCTTCGTCTTCCTCTTCTTCTCCATCTTCTTCTTCTTCTTCTCCCTCTTTATCTTCATCTTCCTTTTTCTCTTCCTTTTCCTCTTCTTCTTCTTCTTCTTCTTCTTCCTTTTCTTCTTCTTTATCATCATCATCTTCATCTTCCTTTTCTTTTTCTTCTTCTTGCTTCTTTTTTTTCTTCCTTCTCTTCTTCTTCTTCTTCCTCTTTTTCTTTTTCTTCTTCTTCCTTCTCTTCCTCTTTTTCTTCTTCTTCTTTTGGAGAAATCTAGAGCCTTCTAATGCTAATTTTTTTTATTTTTTTAATTTTTTAAATTGGTTTAATGAGAAAAAGACGAGTTTGCCCTTGTTACAGTAACATCACGTTAACTTTATGGTTAGTCAACGGTTTGGTCAACTTTTTTCAGAGGAAGTTTGTACAATAAAAGATAAAGTTGTCAGCATGTGCAAAAAGGTCATACCTCAGGGGTATGTGTAACACCCCTTGACCCGACCCGTTTGGATTGACCCAGGGAGCGTTACCGGGTTTTTCAAAACTTTTCTTCATTCTGTTTATAATTTGAAAATTAAATAATTTATAATTTAAAATCATTTCTAGTGAGCCCATCAAAATTAGTTTTGAAAAATTTTGCCAGAGTTTCCTCTCTTTTTCTGATTTTCCAAAACCTGTTTCAAATAAAATCTCAAATAAAATAAAAACCACACTTCAAATCTCTTTTTCAATCAAATGCGCACTCTGCCATATAGTGCGACTTTCCCAAACATTTACAATAAAACAATACATAAGTTATAATTACAAAACTATAACTATAACTTCAAAACCACATAAACTATAAAACAAATATTTACAAAACTTATACATTAAAAACTTTCACATTCTTTTATATACATGCATGCATTAATAAATTAATATACATAAGGATGTAAATAACTACCCAAGAGTGAGGTGACTCTGGACTCTGTCTGCAGTGACCAACTCTTCACTCTTTTTGTCCGCTGCTTTCTCTATTTCCTACGCATGATAAACATTAATGCGCTAAGCAATAATGCTTAGTGGGTGTACACTAAAATAAATCTCAATGTAATATAAAATAATGAATCTTAAATTCAGAAATTCAGAAATATATATATATATATAAACAAACATTATATACTTCGATTACTGAAACTATATAAAATAAAGTATTTCAAAAGTTCCTGAGTTTTAATCTCAATAACATTTTTCTATTACCACATCATTTTCTGACTTTCAGTTTTGATTGGGCCTCTGACACACATAACAGGGTTTACAGGACTGGATTACGGGTTTTACAGTCGGGTTTCCCATCTCATATGAAATGGTATCCCTATATAAACTGTCGGTTTCCCATTTCATAATGAAATGGTATCCGTATTTCACAGTCGGTTTCTCATTTCAAAGGAAATGGTATCCGTAGAATCATCATCATAATCATCAGGAATATCGATGCAGTATTGCTAATTTACCCAAGTAATTCAGGTATTCCAGATTTCACAAATCATCAAAACTTCTCAATTTTCAACTTTAAAATTCTTACAACATAATCAAATAAATTTTATAAAACAAAAATCCTCTCAATCCTTCATTTATAGTCAAATTTAATTTTTGATCAAATTCAAATCAATACACACATTTACAAAATCCAAATATATCATCAATAATCATATAAAAGAGACTCAAAATTATATTCAAATTTATTTCACAAATCAATATCAAATCAAATTGCCCCAAAATAGTTTCATTAATTTATCACAAACAATATATATATCAAAATCAATTTGTCACAAACAATATATATATATTCAAAATCATCACAAACAATATATATAAATCTATATAAATATATATATATATATATATATATTCAAAATCAATTTATAATAAACAATATATATATATCTCTATCTATATATATATATATATTCAAAATCATTTTATTACCAACAATATATATATCAAATCATCCCAAGATCAATTTCAAACAATAAATCATAAATAATATATCACAAATAAACTAAAAACAATATAATATAACGATTTCAAAATTTTTTGAAAAATCTGAAAAATACGAAAATTAGTGTACACCGAACCTGAACAATTTCTGGACAATATTTCTTTCCTACTCTTCTTCTCCTTCTTCTTCGCTTTCCTTTCTCTCTCTTCTTTCTCTCTCCTCTTCTCTCTTCTCTCCCGCTTCACTCTCCTTCTCTTCTTCTTTTCTTCTTTCTTTTCTTCCTCTCTTCCTCACGCCAACTCTCTGTCTCAATTTTGTTTTGAGATTGCTTTGATTTTTTTTGCTTTTGTGCTGTGCCAATTGTTTTTTTTTCATCCACTACCAATATTATATATATATATATATATATATATATATATATAATATCTTTTTAATTCCAAAATGCACCCTTAAACTTCTTAAAATCTCACAATGATACAAATTTACTCTTAATCACATATAATTTTACCAAACCTCCTTTAATTATCAAACTAACCCACCAATCCCATTCCATCTCAATAATATTCCAAAAATATTCCACACTTATCCAATTAACAAATTGACTTCACCAATATTCAATTGGATCTATTATTCTCCAAATGCACCATGAAAATGATATTTCTAAGTAGTCACTATTCGTCTATACACTATATATCGATTATATATATACTTTTCACCAATTTAAATCACATACTTAACTTTTGCATGCTCAATAATAATTAATAATAATCCAAGGATATTTATTCTATTTACGAAAAATTAGGGCGTTACAATATGAGTGTAATTAGCCTTAGATTTAAAGGATGATCATCGTATAAGTTAATATCAACATATTTATTGACAATAAAAGAAGATAAGAAAACTACTCATTAGAAGCTCCTTAATGCTTAAATAATAATATTTCAAACTTAATAATTACACCCATTAATTATATATATTACTTATCTCTTTTACCATATCACTTGTCATCTATTTTTCATTCCACTTGTGCAATGGAAATCCACAATTTATTACAACACACCCATTTGGATTTCTATCTTTTTATTGTATTTGAATTTTGCTAGGTAAAATATAGATAATAATCTTTTGGATCATCTTTAAAATACATATAATGATCTTATGGATTATAAATGGTGTTTGATGTGCTCCAAAACTGGCTCATTAAAAACCTTACCAGTAAAATTCAATGGGACAAAACCTGATCGAAGGAAAAAAGAGTACAGCGCACATATATTGATGTCTTCAAAAATTTGCTCCCCTTGGTTGGACTCTTCCCCTAACAAAAAATTCTTCTATATTAATTCTGTAATTTCCAAAGTCGACGCATGCCAATGCCGTATACTAATTTCTCAAATATTGATGTTGGTAATGCTTTAGTGAATAGATTAGTAAGATTATTTGCAGCATTTGGGAGAAATATGTTTTGTTCTATCTCCTTTGATTATCCTTCCTTGATCTGAACAATACAAGCCGCATTATTTTAAAAATGTGTTGGTATTTCTATGGATGATGGAAGTCCACATATACTTTGAAAATGATTAATAACTTATTTTAGCCAGACACATTCACGATTTGTTTCATGGAGTGTAAGAATTTCAGAATGATTGGAGGATGTAGCAACAAAAGTTTGCTCTGTGGACACCATGAGATTGATGTACCATTATAAGTGAAAACATATCTTGTTTGTGAACGGACTTTATAGGGGTCAGATAAATAGTTGGCATCAGCATAACCAATCAAACTTAAAAAATCATTTGATTTTGTATAGAATAATCTCAAATCCATTGTACCACAAAGGTCACGAAAAATATGTTTGATCTCATTCTAGTAGTGCCTTCGAGTTGGTGGTGACCTGAATCTTGCAAATAAATTTACTGAGAATGCATTATCTGGTCTAGTACATTGTGTTAGATATAATAAAATATCAATTGTATTAAGATGTGGTACTTTAGGACCAAATATGCTTTCATCACCCTCTTTAGGTTGGAATAGATATTTTTTAGGATCAAGAAATCTAACAACTATTAGGGTACTTAATGGATGGGCACTGTCCATACTGAATCTTTGCAAAATCTTTTCAATATATCCATATTGATAAACAAGTATTTGTAGTGGTCAAAAAATGGCCCAAAAGGCTAAGACCCGAAGATTGGCCTAAAAACAAATAAGAAACGGCAAAAAAAAGCCCACGCAACGACCAAAGTCCATTACCGCTCTACGTTCGACCAAGTCAACAGTGTCTAAGTCAAGGGACTTACCAGTCAAGTCACTGACCCAATCAAATACGGCTCTATCTCATCCCAATAGCTCCGAGATAATAGGGATCCCTAGTATCTCGGAGCATAATCCTCTAGATCGGTTTCAACGGTCATTACCTTCACCCTATAAATATAAATCTAAGGCTTCATAAATAGGGGTCACACTATTTACACTGAAAAAAAAACTCTCACTTTGCTATCAAATAATCTAGCTACCACTCGACAACGGTACTGCCCAGCCTCCACTCGACATAGTCGAAACCAAGTCCAAGTTCTCAACTTGACCAGCTATGCTCGACCATATATGTTATCAGATTATACCTTACTCAGTGCTTTATTTTCACTTGACTTCATTATCTAACTTAAGCGTTAGAGTCTATTTGACTGGCACCACCCCGGTGTCTCAAAGAGATCGACCTTATTCACTCTTATTGCAGGTTGTTAGCCTTAGAATTATCCGACCTGCGATCCCAACTGTAGATTCTAGCATTTATAATTTGGCGCCCACTGTGGGGCCGACAACATCAGAATAGCGTAATTCCGATTGACGTTCAAGTAGTATGGCAGACGATCAAGCTATACAACTCTCGAGGCTCAGCTCGCAACGCTCGTAGCTTAAATGAATGAGAACTCCGAGTGACTCCAAACCTTAAAGGCAGACAACAAAGCCGTGCGTGCTAAGAACAAGGAGTTGCAGACCAAAGTCGAGTCGCTAAGGATATTGATCATACCACTGTCAGGTTTCAGACAAGTTCAATATGAAATTAATGCCAACCCGACATCTGCTTCGGGATAAGCGACCCCGGCAACATTAACTTCCAGTGCTCGACATCTAATCTTCGAGCTTGGATCTACTACAAACGATTTGAACCCAGTGATTCCTAAAGCTGACCAAGCACTAGAACCAGCTACGATCGGTCCAGTTGGGCAACTGCCAATAGCGTCAACCGTAGCACTAGTTGCAAACCCGACGCCACATGGGCCAACACAGGTTCAACCAGCAAATGCGGTAGCAGTTCCACAACCTATACCGACCATGAAGGATACTCAACACGCTCTACCGATTCTTCAGTCAATAGGTATGGTAAGCGCACCCTCTACTTTATCTGACCCTAAATTAGCAATGCAGTTTTGCAGAAATGGAGGCCTTAATTTAACGCATTTCTGGAATGCCAGCCTCGATCAAGAAGAATGCCATTATCAGCTTTGTCGACTGGCCATTTGTTGATGCCATTGCACTCGTGGAAATGCCAAGGAATTTCAGCTTCCCAAACATGAAACATTACGACGGGATGATAGATCTTGCTAACCATATTGCCTCCACAGCGCATGTTCATGGTCGCTATACCTAGGGATCAATGTGAAGCATGCATGTGTAAAGGATTTGGGTCGAGCCTCGTCGCATCAGCTCTACAGTGGTACACCAACCTACCTAACAACTCGATAGCATCATTTGCTCAGCTCAATAACACTTTTGTCGAGCAGTTTGCAAGCAGTTGTAAGCTAAAAAATCTGTCAGATGACCTCTACATGATCAGCTAACGTTGTGGCGAACTGTTACATGACTTTGAGAAAGTGTCCACCCTTCATTGCAACCAGACCACAGCTATTTTCGCTTTCAGGAAAGGCCTACTACACGACTCTGACCTTTACAAAGAGCTAATAAAATATCCCTGCAATATAATGGAAGACATCCTCACCAAGGCGTGTGCCCAAATCAAGTGGAAAGAGGATGAAATCAACTACAACCTATCCAGACACACAAAAGAAATGATGACCGATGCAACCATCACGTCGAACGCATATCAGCATAACGTAAATCAGAACCGTATCCTATAAGTGGTCGCAGGAATGACAGGCGGCGCGACAATTTAGCTCCAAACGACAGATAAGCTCAACAATTAGACAAACCAATGACCAGAATCCCAGAATACAACTTGAGCATCACGCCATGCAAAGTCGTCGTAGTAATGAAAAATATGGGCAACACAGTGAAGTGGCCAGGAAAGATGCCGAGCCCAGCGGACAAGAGGGACTCGATAAAATGGTGCAATTTTCATGGAGATCACGGGCACCGAACAAAAGACTGTACGCCTTCAAGTTCGAAAAAATCAAACTCTTAAAAAAGGGGCATCTGAAAAAATACCTTACTGACAAGGGCAAGAATACTTTGGCTCGACAAGACGAGCGTTAACACGAGCAGAACACTCCACCCCCAGAACTGCCTCGACACGACATAATTGTGAAGGTACATGGGGCTCAGAAATTAGCGGTGTTTCTCAGTCAACGACTATACGTCACACTCGACAAGCAGGGAACCCTAAAGTCTAACTCAAGAGAATAACCAACCTTATGTTTGACCAAACTATCAGCTTTAACAATAACGAACATACAGAACTGCTCAACCTTCACCACGATGCACTTGTCATTTCTTTACACGTGGTGAATTGCCTTATCAAATGCATCTTGGTAAACAATGGGAGCTCTACCAATATACTGTTCCCTAAAAGCCTAAGGAAAATGCAGATCGATTAGTCAAATATAGTACAGTGCACGAAAATTCTCGTCCTATTTAATAATGAGCATAAGAACATCATAGGCGATATCATGCTTCCAGTGTACGCAGGGGGCATCAATCTCAACACGAAGTTTATGGTGTTCGACTATCCCTCAGTGTGTAACATCATTATAGGTCGACCATAGATACATGACATGAGAGCAATACTATCAACATATCACCAAACTATTCATTTTCCAACCGGAGGGGAGCACGTGAAATTCGAGGGGAACAACGAGTCTCAAGAGAGTGTAACACAAACACTTTGAAAAGCAAGCCATCGATATTATAGCAATTATAGCAGTCGACCCCTGGACTCGAACATCATAGTCCATCAATGGAAGAGCTCGATGAGTTACAAATCCACCCAGATTACCGCGAACATAAAGTCCAGACCGGGTCACTCTTTAAATTAGAAATTAGAGCTCGACTGATCAAGTTTTTAGCTTGATATTATGACTGTTTCGCATGGTCATATGCTAACATGACATGAATCGACCCAAACGTCATGGTCCATGAGCTTCAGATCGATCTCGACGTCAAGCCAATCAAGCAAAAGCGAAGGAAATTCTCCTCCGAGCATAACAAAATGATCAAAAAGGAAATACAGAAACTGATCGACATCAATTCTATTAGAAAAGTTCACTATCCCTACTGACTAGCAAACGTCGTAGTTGTATGGAAGAAGAACGAAAAATAGAGGGTTTGCATCAATTTTACGGATCTCAATAAGAACTGCTCTAAATACTCATTTCCTATACCTCACATCGACATGTTAGTAAACGCTTCAATAGGGCACAAATTACTTAGCTTCACAGATGCCTTCTCAGGGTACAATCAAATTTTGATGCATCTAGATAATCAAGAAAAGACTGCCTTCGTCACCGAGCGTGGCATCTCATGGGAAGCGTCCAATTAAATTTTCCCGTGATATTCCAACTCGTTGGAACTCCACGTATAAATTGTTATGTGAAAGTTATGAATATAGGGATTTATTAGTTCGTTTTATGCAGTATAATTGCAATAGTATTAACTTGAATAGTCAGTATTGAGATATTTGCACACGTATTTATGAATTGTTAAAAGTTTTTAATGACAAAACTAATAATTTATCCGGTATTTATTATCCTACCACGCATTTATTTTTTGTAGAAACCCTAAATATTGTTGGTGCATTTTCTGAGTGTGCACAAGATGAATTGTTAACTGAATGTGTTAGAGTAATGAAATTAAAATGGTTAGATTAGTATAGGAATATTCCTATTATTTATGTAATTACTTTATGTTTTAACCCTAGGTGTAAATTACTGTTTATTATCAATATTTAAGTATAAATGATATTGAAATTGTTAATTTATTTAATAATGTTAGGAATTTATTTTATCAACTGCATGAAGCATATCGTGTTATATACAGTCCCTCACTTTAACGTTCTCTCTATATTAAGGAAGTTAGGGTTAAATATGTTATCTAAACAAACAAAGAAAATGCGGAGTGTATCTTCATCAACCTCTACTTCAAAGGTTGATGTTTACTTAAACATTGCATTCGAGTTTGTGAGCGATAACTTCAACCTTCTATACTAATAGAGGGTTCATGAGAGAAATTTTCCAATTTTGGCCATCACCGTTAAACAAATTTTTGGAACCCCTATCTCGATCGTGGCAGTGGAACAAGAATTTAGTGCCGGTGGTAACGTTCTTGACGAGAGACAATTGTTGATGAATTCAGACTCAATTCAGATCTAGGTCTGTGTTAAAGAATGGACCAAGGTGCAATGCAAGCAATAGGAAATGGACGGACCATCCAACGATAACGACTTTTTCGACAACAACGACAATACAATGACTACCGCAGGTACAAGTGACGATTGATCTCAGATAAATAAAAAGTAAGAGAACTACGTGGGCTTTGATGACTTCAACCTTCTATACTAATAGAGGGTTCACGAGAGAAATTTTCCAATTTTGGCCATTACTGCCAAACAAATTTTTGGAACCCTTATCTCGATCGTGGCAGTGGACAAGAATTTAGTGCTGGTGGCAACGTTCTTGACGAGAGACGATTGTTGATGAGTTCAGACTCAATTCAGATCTAGGTCTGTGTTAAAGAACGGACCAAGGCGCAATGCAGGCAATAGGAAATGGACGGACCATCCAACGATAACGACTTTTTCGACAACAATGACGATACACTGACTACCGAAGGTACGAGTGACGATTGATCTCAGATAAATAAAAGGTAAAAGAACTACGTGGGTTTTGATTCCTCCTAGAGAATACGTAGGCAGCTTAATTGAGGTAAAATTAAGTGCAAGTCCAAATTTCTTTAAATTTTATTTTACTTTTATGATATTATCGTAATTTTATTTAAATTTTATCGTAGCTTAGGGTTACCCACTTTTTTTTTTTTTTACATTATTTTAATTTCAATATATTTTTTAATTTGACAAAAAAAAAAAAACGGGTTCCACAATCGGAATATGAACCTGCGATTCTATGCCCGGTTCCGGTTCCAGAACCGAAACCGGCGTTTAGTCTTCACATAACCAAGCTTTACTAAGGCTTACAAAATTGGATTTCAATCTACTTTAGTCATTGCACAAGAAAGAACTCTACCAATTTCTATGTACGTGAGTTATAATTTGAAATCCTTCATGCATTTTTTTTTAGTTGTAAAAATTCCATGTCTATTTTTATAAAATTAATAGAAAATAAGATAAATCTCATGTTAATATATACATACATATATATATATATATATATATATATATATATATATATAAAACAAACATAATGTTAACAATTGTGAAAATTTAACTCACGATCTTTAAAAAATATATAGTTCGTTTTTCATAAGTTATTTCGGTACAGATTAAGAAACTTCAATAACCAAAAATATTTTGTTATCTAGCTAGATTATTTTTTTTTAATGAGTAAAGTCCACATGCAGCTGATAAAAAAAAAAAAATTTAGAGTGATAACAAAGTTGTATTAACTAATATTCATTTCAGATGGTGGAAGAATTCAAATTTTGTTGCAAAGTTACCTTTTACAAGAGACAGATTGGCCGAGTGTTATTTTTGGACTCTTGGAACATATAGCGAGCCCTATTACGCAGTTGGTAGAAGATTAGTTGTCAAAGAATTAGTTATATTAACCATTTTAGATGATATCTATGATGCATATAGCATTCCTGATGCTCTTTACAGAAGTAGTTGAGAGGTACTTTTTTTTTTTAATAAATTGATGAATTTAACTATTTTCTTAATTACCTTAGAAGAAATTACATCAAAAGTTAAGTACTACTTTTGGATTTTCAAGTAGGATGTGAATTGTATTGACCAACTTCCAGAGTACATGCAATTCTTTCATAAAGCAATATTGGATCTTTTCGATGAATTGAGGAAGAGTTGGCCAAAAAAGGATGCTCATTGCGACTTCAATATGGGAAAGAAGTAGTATGCATAACACTATTAATCACCTCTTGCTAGTTTACTATTATTGTTTTTTTTCCATAGAATTAATGAAAATTGATTGATTAATTGGTAATTTAACGTATATTAATTGATTAAGTTTTACATGGTAAGTGAAAATGATGACTCGTGCCTATTATGAAGAGTCCAAATGGCTCTGTGATAATCTATTTCCATCATTTGAGGATTACATGCGTGTAGCATTAGTATCAGTTGGTCATGCCTACACTGTAATTATGGTTTTTGCTACCTTGGACTACTTCGTAACAAAAGAAGCCTTAGATTGAGCATTGAGTAGACCTAGACTTATTACAGCTTCTGAATTAATATTAAGGCTCCTCGAAGATGTCAGATCACATAAGGTATCGATGCTTTACTCTTTTCATTTCCTATACTCCATTACGTGCTTAATTTATGGATTAAATGCGCTACTTGTAATTTTCCCTAAGTGGGAGGCTTAAGTTATCTTAAACAAAAGTTCAAACTGATTACAATTAGATCTAAATTTGGGAGAAGCTAGTGCAATTATCCCTTAATTTACTTTTTTCGGGTGCAAAACATGCCATGCACTTTAGATTTCGAGATATTTTATCGTGAAAACTAGGTCACATAATGAATGTGAGACAAGTGAATCAATCTAAACTTGAAAGCAATAAGCACATGGCAATGCAAAGCAATTCCAATGTATCATTGCCATGCACTCTGCTAGCTTTCGTGACAATCAAGTCACAACCAAGTATTGATGACTCAGAAAGCAGAGTGTCACAGCTGTGTAACCTGGCTAAAGTTTAAGGTTGTTATAACATGCAAAGAGTGTGATTAGTGAGGTGGACAAATGATTGGATTAGATTGATAGAGTTAGTTACATAAATTACCAGATTATGTACAACAATATATATTGCTCTTGTAATTAACTTTTGAGTTAGTTGTTGATTAATAAGAATCAGAAATACAGAGAGGTTTTTCTCTGTCAATTTGTTGTTGCATTTCTCTTGTATTTTGTGTTAAATCTTCTCATAGTATCAGAGCTCCATCGACAAACTTCAATGGCGACCATATCAAGCTCGTCTTTATAACAATCTAGTCACTCAGCATCTCGATCTGCCTCAGTTCTTGATCGACTTGCGATTGCCAAAACTCTCAACTTTAACTTACCAATTAAGTTGAATAAAGATAATTACATCTACTGGAAAACATTTGTGTTACCTTCAATTCGAGCACTTGAACTCGAAGAGTTCATCACTGGAGAAAGAACTTGTCCAAGTAAGTTTGTAGAAATCACCAATCATGTTACTTCTGAAAAAGAAATAGTAGTTAGAGAAGAGTTTTTGACTTGGAGAAGGCTAGATCAGTTCGTGCTAGGCTGGTTTTTCTCAACTGTTAGTGAAAGTCTCATTGGACAAATTACAGAATGTATGTCATCTATGGAAGCTTGGAAGACTTTTAAGTTATTGTTTTCTCAACAATCTACGGCCAAAGTCTTGTAGTTAAAACAACAGCTTCAGAATCTCAAAAAAAGTTCCAGCTCTATTGCTGATTTTGTGTTAAAAGTGAAAGGAATTGGTGATAGTTTAAGATCCGCGGGTGAAGTCATGACAAATAATGATCTTTTTCAAAGTGTACTCCATGTTTGGGGCATAATTACGATCTAATTATTATCATGATTACCTCTCAACAGACTGCCATGTCTCTACATGAAGCACAATACATGTTTATGATTCATGAGCAAAGAATCGAGCACTTGAGTATAGCAGCTCAGATTGATGTGTCAAATCCTTCAGCTAATTTTGCCACTAACAATAACAATGCATGCAAGTTCAATGGTGGCAGATGAGGTTCTAGCAATAATAATGGAAGAGGAGGGATCTGCTAATCAAGGTAGAAGAGGTAGAGGAGGTCGTTGGAATAATAACAAGTTCAGGAAAATAAAGCCTTAATTTCTAACAATACATGGACATTGGTTCCCTCTAGTGACAATTATAACATTATGGGGCACAAGTGGGTCTTTAGGATTAAGTACCACTCAAATGGTTTCATTGCTAAGTTTAAGGCCCGGTTGGTGGCCAAAGGTTTTCACCAAACACTTGGGATCAATTTTTGTGACACCTTTATTCCGGTGATTAAGCCTTCTACTTTTAGAGTCATGTTTACCTTGGCTGTTACATATGGATGGAAAATTTAGCATATAGATGTTAATAATGCATTCTTAAATGGTACTTGCAAGAGGTGGTCTTTATGGAGCAACCTGATGGTTTTGTTGATCCCTCCAAGCCTCATCATGTATGCAGATTAAACAAAGTTTTGTATGGTTTGAAATAAACTCATCGAGCTTAGTTTCATAAGCTTCGTGGTGCTCTATGTGAGTGGGGTTTTGTGAATTCGATTTCAGATATGTATTTGTTCATTAAAAGAGCTGGTTCCAAGGTGATATATGTCCTAATTTATATGGATGATATTTTATTTTACTGGAAATGATACCTTTCTTGTTACTGCTACTATTGGTGCCTTAAATTTCAAGTTTGCTTTGAAAGTTTTGGGTGAGGTTAATTACTTTCTTGGCTTTGAGGCATTTCGCAATGATGACATCTATCTTACTTAATCAAAGTATATTCATGATCTTTTAGCCAAAACAAAAATGCTGAATGCCAAGCCTTGCACCACTCCACTATGTTTTAGCACTAAGCTTTCCTTGGCTGGTTCTGCCTTTAATGATCCTACCTTGTTTAAGAGCATTGTTGGGGCCCTGCAGTATGTAACATATACTCGTCTAGATATTTCATTTGCTGTTAAAAAGCTTAGTCTATACATTTCTACCCCTATAACTCTTTATTGGCAAGCTTGCAAGCATCTTCTTCGTTATTTGAAAGGCACTTCAGGTGTTGGTTTGCTGTTTCAAGCAGCTCCTATTCTCTTTTTGGAAGAATATTCTGATGCGGATTGGGCTTCATTTGTGGATGATCGTCGTTCCACTAGTGGTTGCTGCGTGTTTCTTGGTGCCAATCTCATCACTTGGTATTCTAGGAAACAAAGGGTTGTGGCTAGTCCAGCACGAAGGTTGAATATCGTGCCATGTCCCTTGCTTCTACTGAAATCATCTGGTTGTCCTCTTTGCTGCATGAGATTGATGTGTCTGTTGTTGGTGTGATAATACTGGGGCTGGTTCCTTGGCTCATAATCTGGTCTTCCATGCTAGGACCAAACATATAGAGGTGAATGTTCACTTTGTTAGGGAACACATTACTTCAGGTTAACTTGCAGTCCATTATGTCCCTACTGCCCAACAAAAGGCTTTTTTGTTAACCAAGGCTCTACCTCAATCTCAGTTAGAGTATTTGCGGGACAAAATGAACTTGTCTTTGTCTCTCCAGTTCAATTTGAGGGGGCATGTGAGAAAAGTGAATCAATCTGAACTTGAAAGCAATAAGCACATGGCAATGCAAAGCAATTCTAGCGCATCATTGCCAGGGGTGGAACTTCTTGAGGGCCAGGGTCCCCCCAAAACTTTTGAAAAAGAAAATAAATTTTATATAAAAAAAAGAAATTAAATATATATGGACCTAGCCCCCCAAATTTTATTTTCTTGTTCCACCCCTAATCATTGCGATGCAGTCTGCTAGCTTCTGTGACAAGTAAGTCACTGCCAGGTATTGATGACTCAGAAAGCAGTGTGTGCAGCCTAGCTAAAGTTCAAGGTTGATATAACATGCAAAGAGTATGATTACTGAGGTGGACAAATGATTGGATTAGATTGATAGAGTTAGTTTCATAAATTACCAGATTATGTACAGCAATATATATTGACCTTGTAATTAACTTGTGAGTTAGTGGTTGATTAATAAGAATCATAAATACAGAGAGGTTTTCTCTCTCAATTTGTTGTTGCATTTTTCTTGTATTTTGTTTTAAATCTTCTCAATGAAAATCAAGATCTCTGTAAGACAATGATGATCTTTATATATATATATATATATATATATATATATATATATATGCATGTATGCAGCTCAAGCGACAAAGATCAAAACACATGCCATCAAGTGTTGAATGTTACATGAAACAATATGGGATATCAGAGCAAGAGGCACAAGAAGAATTGAATAAGCAAATTGATGACTCTTGGAAGGATATAAATGAAGAATGCCTAAATCTCACTCAACTTCTCAGGTCTCTGATTAAGATTATGCTTGATTTTACCAGAATGACACATCTCATTTACGACGACGATGATAACTTCACGCATGTTGGAAAACAAATGCAAGCTCATATTGTATCACTGCTTATAAATCATGTTCCTATATAATTAACTAAAGGAATATTCTTATTTTTCCCCCTGACAATTCGGTTAACAATACTTTACCCCTTCACGTTTTAGAAATAGTCATTTTCCCCCCTGGAATTAACTTTCCATCCAAAAAATAATATTATAATAAAAAAGTAAGTAAAATGACTTAATTACCCTTAAAGTATATTTACTTACCCTTTAATGCTTTAAGGGTAATTAAGTCTTTTTACTAACTTTTTTTGTCATCATATTGTTTTTTGGATGGAAAGTTAACTCTAGGAAAAAAATGACTTTTTCAAAAACGTGAGGGGGTAAAGTATCGTTAATCGAATCGTCAAGGGGAAAATAAGAATATCCCTTAACTAAATCATATGCATCTGAAACACATCGTTGCTTGTTACATCAATCTGCTTGCTGCCTGCAAACTTGGGTTCATTGTGGGATGGAAATGTTCTGGGTTTAAGAATGAAGTGGTCCTGGTTTGCATATTTTTCTTCTTTATTAATTACTTGTTTAGACTGAGAAATAAGAGAAGTTATCCGATTCCATGTTTTTATTTATTATTTTTTGAAATTATTTTATTATTGCATTTTATTTTTAATTGGATATCCAACTAAAAATTTCAAAGTGCTTTAAGCCAAGGTTTACCACATAGTAGTACAATTAAAGAGAATTATCTATCCAACTGGCCTTGTAACATCCCGGATTTCGGATAATTAATTTTATATATATGAAAATAAATTTTGTGATTGGAAGGGGTGTAAATGTGCTTTAATTTTGTGATTTCGGACCAAAGTGCTTTAATTTTATATATATCAAAGTGCTTTAATTTTGTGATTTTGGACCAGATTGAACGGTCTAAACCGATGCTTGAAGATTGAAAAATTGAGGCAGGGAGTATCGCGACCTGGTCATCGCGACCACAGGTCGCGATAGCCTGCTCGCGGTGAAAATTGTGATTTTTGGCAGTGAGCATTGCGACCAGTCACCGCGACCACAGGTCGCGATGAACTGCTCGAGATGAAAATGTCAAATTCTGGCAGTGAGCAACGCAACCACCAGTGCGACCAAGGTACCGCGAGGTGTGCTCGCGATGAAGGCGGTGCAAACGCTCCAGTGAGTACCGCGACCTGGTGGCGCGACCACAGGTCGCGACGACCGAAAAATATAAAAAAAAGTAGCTTCTCGCAGAAGCCAGAAAACACAGAACAGAGAGAAGAGAGAGGAGAGACCGAGAAAAAAAAAAGAAAGAAGAAGAAAAGAAAGAAGAAGAAAGAAAGAAGAGGAAGAAGAAGAAGAAAGAGAGAGAAGAAGAAGAGGAAGAAAAAGAAGAAGAGAAGAGGAAGGAAAGAGTAAGTGAAAGAGAAAGGTAACGGAAAAGGAAAAGAAAAATCGTAGAACCACGATTTTTGCCGAAAGGAAACGGTATCCAGGTAGGTGTACTTTTGTTTTCGGAATCTTTACGAAAAGTATTAAGTATTTCGTTTTCGTTTTCGTTTTCGATTTCGTTGAAATTTCTCGTTTTCGATTTTCGTATGAAAATTGTTTATTTTATATGAAAAATCGATGATTGATTACTATTGTTGATTTTCCCATGACAAATCTATGTTATTGACATCAAATGTTTCCGTTGATCGTGTATATAATGAATATTTGCAAAATAGTTTATCGAAACGGCCCTAGGGTACTTAGACATAGATATGGATATAGGAGGTTGGTATACCAGCTGGGTTTACTGAGCAGTACTGCGCCGATACTGATTGCTATTGATGATTATTATGTACCTCCTCATGGATTCGTCCAGGGGTAGGGAGACACGTACCTCCTCACGGATTCGTCCTGAGGGTTGGGAGCCACGTACCTTCCTAAGGATTCGTTCATGGGATAGGGAGTTATGTACCTCTCTAGGTTCCGTACCCACGGTCCTAGAGTAGGGAGATACGTACCACTCTTAGGATTCGTCCTAGGGTGGGAGTTTGACCCATATTCCAGTCCTAGTATGTTGAGTATTCTAGAGGGCCAGAATTGAATTGAATTACATGATATGCTTATAAGTGCTTTTTGAAATCGATTTAATACGTGTAATTCAGTGCTTATATTAAATGATTGTAAACGAATTGTGTATTTCAGTGTTTATATTAAATGATTATTAAATGAATTGCGAAAACGAATTGAGTGAGGATATTGTTTTAGTTGAGCTTATGGTTTGATTTTGAAGTATATATATATATATATATATATATATATATATTGTGATTTGTTTTCTATTAAAAGTTATTTATGATTTTAATATTTGAGTTTAGTGTACACCCACTAAGCTATATGCTTAGCGCGTTAGTTTTGTTTCTAACGCGTAGGTACCAGGGATCTGGAAGAGGCTAAAGACTGAAGAGAGAGAGAGAGTCGCTGACAGAGTCCCAGAGTTATCACAGTTGGGTAGCTATATTGTTGTTATATGTATATATTCTGAAAGCATGCATATACAGAGGATTTGTAAATATGTTTCGTAATATATTTTGTAATTAAATATTTTATGATTTCTGTCTTTTATTATTAGAATGTTTGTAAATATCGACTCTTGAATGATTTTATTTTATAAACTGTTGTTGGAAAGTCGCACTAAACGGCAGGGTGCGTAATTGTTTAAAAACGATATTGACGTGTTGATATTGAATTTGTATTTGAATTGTTTTGTGGAAAAACAGGTTTTGGAAAATCCGAAAAACAAACGGCACTCTGCCGAAATTTTGTAAAAAAATTTATGTATTGGGCTCACTCGAAAATGGTTTTAAAATTTATAAATTATATGTATTGAAGTGATGGGCTCACAACGATTTTCGGATTATAAAATGAATTTAGAAAGTTTTGAAAAACCGTGTAGCGCTCCCTGGGTCGGTCCAGCCGGGTCGGTTCGGGGGGTGTTACAGGCCTCCATGGGAAACAAAACAAAACCTGACCCCGCTTGGCCCTATACTTGGCGGCATTAATCTAAAATAAATAGTTTCAGAACAAGCAATTTCAAAAATCCGTTTTAAAAGTGGAACGAGTGACAGGTCAGTTGCCCCTGCACCCTGCTCGACCCTACTTATTATTTGTTAATAAAATTCATATTTAATATAATATATATATATATATATATATATAACACTAATAAAATAATAAATAGTTTATCAACTAATAAAAAATATATTATACAAAGCTTATAAGAATTATTTAATATGCGGATTGATGCGGCAGGACCGGGTGCCCCGGCCTGCCGATCATTATGAATTGCTTTTGTTGGAATGTCCGAGGTTTGGGGAATGATCGGACATTCCATGCGCTTCGTTCCCATGTGCGTGATCATGATTTGGATTTAGTCTTTTTGTTAGAAATTAAAGTAGATAGATATAGGTTGGAGTTGGTTCGTGTGAAACTTGGATTTTGTGGCAAGCTAGTGGTGGAACCTGTAGGTAGGAGTGGTGGTTTGGCTTTGTTTTGGAAGGATACCATTGAGGCGAGTCTTCAGTCATTTTCGGTTTCCCATATTGATGTTCGGGTTTGTTCCCATGGTGATAAGGTGTGGCAGTTTACACTTGAGGCGGCTCAACGGGGCCATGCTTGGACTCTCCTTCAGCGTTTGAGTTCCATGAGTACTTTGCTTTAGTTGTGTAGTGATGACTTTAATGAGATCCTTTCGGATTCAGAGAAGCTTGGGGGTTCTGTTCGCCCTCTATGGATGATTTATAATTTTCGTCATAGTTTCAATGTGTGTGGTTTGGCGGATCTTGGGTTTTCTAGTCTGGTTTTTACATGGTGCAATAAGAGGGAATGGGTGGAATGTATCTAGGAGAGGTTGGATAGGTGTGTGAGTAATTGGGAGTGGTTGTATTTGTTCCCGGGGTCAGGGGTGAGCCATCTTGGATATTAGGGTAGTGATCATCAGCCGGTCCTTATTAGGGTGGCGGTGGCGGGTTTAGGAGGGATGGGTAATGTGCGGGTTAGGCCGTGTTTTCACTATGAAAATTTGTGGGCTGAGGAGGTTAGGTGTGGTGAGATAGTGCGTGAAAGTTGGAAGGGTGTGGGTTGTGGCACTGTGACAGGTGTGTTAGAGAACAACCGAGTGTGCGCTATAATGCTTAGGGAGTGGAATAAATTGCAACTGCAGAAGTTGTGCAGGGATATTAGAGTGAGGCGGGATAGACTGGATCGTCTTGGTAGATCTCCGAGCTGTTCGTGGAGGCTTCATAGGAAGTTAGAGAGGGAGCTTGATGTTATTCTTCTTAAGGATGAGAAATATTAGCAACAGCGGTCACGGGTCTCTTGGTTACAATGCGGGGATCGAAATATAAAATTTTTTCATGCTCAGGCTTCGAGTAGGAAAAAGCGTAACTTGATTGATGGTTTATTTGATGATCTAGGGCGCTGGACTATAGAGAGGCTAATTATGGAATGGATCGCTATTTCTTACTTTGAAAATTTATTTTGTTCATCTTGGCCTTCTTTTTCTTCTATTGGTTAGGTGGTGGACTTAGTAGGTTCCCGATTATCTAGCGGGCCTTTAGGTATTTGCAAGGGACTTTTTCTGGGGATGAGATTTATCGTGCGTTGTTCCAAATGGGGCCGTCTAAGGCACCTGGGCTTGATGGGTTTACGGCAGGGTTTTATCAGAGGTTCTGGGAGGTGATGGGTTCTACTTTCACGGCGGCATGTCTGGGTGTGCTTAATAGTGGGCAGTCGATTGCAGGTTTTGATTCTACGTTAATGGTGTTGATTCCGAAGGTTGAGTGGACGGTTTCTATGGGTGATTTTTGTCCTATTAGTTTGTGCAATGTGGTTTATAAAGTCATTGCAAAGGTGTTGGCTAATAAGATTCGTTTTGTCTTGGGTGAGGTTATTTTGGAAAACCAGAGTGCTTTTATTCCAGGGCGGTTGATCTTGGATAATGATATCGTAAGCTTCGAGTGTATGCATGCTTTGAAGCGCTTGAAGATGGGTAAAGTTGGGTTTTTGGGGTTGAAGATAGACATGGCTAAAGCCTATGATCAGGTTGAGTGGGGCTTCTTGGAGGCTATGATGGGTAAGATGGGTTTTCCTCTGTCCTATATCCACCTGATTATGCAGTGTATTTCTTCAGTCCAGTACTCTGTGTCTCTAAACAGGGATGCCATTGGGAACATTATTCCTTCGCGAGGCTTGAGGCAGGGGGACCCCCTGTCTTCTTATTTATTTCTTCTGTGTGTAGAGGGTCTATCCAGTTTGATTCATGTTGAGGAGAATCGGGGCTTATATTCGGGTCTTCGATGCAGTAGGTCGGGGCCGCGTATTACGTATTTGTTTTTCGCGGATGATAGCTTGCTCTTACTCATGCTACTATTGATGAGTGTTTGGTGATTAAACGGGTGTTGATGTGGTATGAGGATGCCTCAGAACAAAAGGTCAATTTTTCAAAATCTACGGTTTGTTTTAGTGGGTGGGTTTTTGAGGCTCAAGCGGTTCAAATGCTGGTATTTTGGGTGTCAGATTGGTGGGTTGTCATGAGAAATACCTGAGGTTACCCAGTTTTGCTTTTTGTAATAAAAAGCACCTGTTTTCTAATATCAAGGATAGGGTTTGGCGATGATTAAGGGTTGGCAAGGGCGGTTTTTTTTCTGTGGCTGGTAAAGAGGTGTTGCTCAAAGCTGTTTTACATGTTATTCCTACATATGCGATGAGTTTGTTTCGGCTCCCTGCGTCATTGGTTAAAGATCTCCATCGGATGTGTGCCTCGTTCTGGTGGGGGTCTAGTGGGTTAGTGATGAGGCTTCATTGGGGTTCTTGGGATAAGTTGTGTAGGCCGAAGGCAGAGGGTGGTCTAAGGTTCTGAAATTTGTTTACGTTTAATCAAGCCCTTCTGGCTAAGCAGTGTTGGAGACTGATCGTGAACCCGTGTTCCTTGGCTGTGAGGGTGCTTAAAGGAGTCTACTTTCCATGGTCGGGTTCGTTTCTTTAGAGGGGTTTGCTGTAAGGTCGTGAGTTGGTGTGTAAAGGGTTTCGGTGGAGGATTGGTGGGGGTAGCAATATCCGTGTGTATAAGGACAGGTGGTTGCCGACCCCCTTTTCTTTTCAGGTGTTATCTCGGCTGGTGTTAGGGGAGGACTTGGTGGTTAGTCAGTTGAGGCTCGCGTCGGGGTCTTGGAATGTGCCTTTGCTGGAGCGTTTCTTTTTGCCTGAGGATGTTAAAACCATCCTTAGCATTCCTCTGAGCTCGTTCCTTTCAGTTGACTCTCTCTTGTGGCATTTTGACAAGTGGGGTGTGTATTCTGTTAAGAATGGTTATCATGTTGCGATGTTCTCAAGTGCTAGGCCGAGTTTGTCGGGTTTGGATAGTTCGGAGTCGTGGTGAGAATTTTTGTAACGTTTGAATATCCCTCTAAAGGTTAAACTATTTATTTGGAAGGCATTTAAAAATTGGATCCCTACTTTTAGTCCTTTTGCTTCTCGGGGGGTTGAGGTGGAGGGTTGGTGCCCGATTTGTTCGCGGTGTTTGGAGTCCAGTTTTCATGCATTGTGGGGTTGTTCTTCCCTTAAAGATCTCCAGCTAGCTGTGAATGGATGAGCTAGTATTGTGAGTTTGCCGGAGATGCTTGTTATTAATTTTTTAGGGGCTGCTAAGGATAGATTGAGGATTGAGGAGTTTGACTTGTTGTGTGTTGTTTTTTGGCGTGTTTGGTTCCGGCGAAACCGTGTGATTCATGGTCAGCTGCTATGTCCCGTTGAGATTGTTGATTGGGTTGCCACGTTTCTGCAGAATTTCCAACAGGTGTAGGGGGCTGGTGTAGGTGGCTCGTCTGGGTGCTTGGGGGATGCGGCTGGTTCTAGAATTTCTGGTGCTGGTAGTTTTGTGGTGGCCTCTTCTACTGCAGCTATGTGGACAGCTCCTGCTCGGGGTGCTTTGAAAATTAATGTCGATGCTAGCATCCCACTTGCAAGTGGCGTTGGCCTGGGGTTGGTGATCCGAGACTCGACAAGTTTTGTTTTGGCAGCTGCTACCCTGCCTTTGAGTGCTAATTTCTAGCCTCTTGTTGCGAAAGCTTTGACTATTTTCCATGGTATTCGTTTCACTCGCGAGTGTGGTCTGGTGCCTATTGTTGTTGAATCTAACTCTCAAAGTATTATCAAGCTTTTGCTTGATCGTGTTGTCCCTCAAGCTGAGGTTGGGGTTATCATTTCGGATATTCTGCATTCGGAATTTTTGTCTTCTGTTTTTAGTTTTGATTTCGTTCCTAGACTAGCTAATAAGGTTGCCGATGCTCTTGCAAAGGCGGCCGTGTCTTTGGTTTATGATTTGTATCGGATTGAGACTTGTCTTCCGGTTATGGTGGATTTAGTCCAGAAAGATTTTCCTGGATAGTTGTTTGGTGGTGGTTTATATATTCCATTTTTCCTAAAAAAAAAAACAAAGAATTATTTAATATCCATATATAAAAATAAATAAATTTGGTGGTGTAGGAGTACTAGGGCAGTGTGCGGGTGCACCTCCCCTGCCCTAAAAAGCCTTCAATAGGCAAATATTTTTGTTGGGGTCGGGAATTTCTAACCCCTCCCCAGTGGCCATTGACATCCTAATTATTTTTAAATGCATCTAAATGTATGTGGCGAGGCAAATTAATTAGGAGGCACTAACAGAATTAGCTTTTTTTTTTTTTCATTTTTATATATGAATCCTTGACTACATGATTAGTGTTGACATTCTTGTTTGAATTAAAATTATTAGAATGGAGTGAGACGGTATCACCTTGTTATCCAAAGACCGTTCAATTACATTAAGTCAAGTCCCATTATGAGAAAACAAAATAGAACCAAGTCATAATATAATAAATGGAACATAGCTTAATGTATGCATATATTATAAAGTGAAAATTGTTAAAAATGACCAAAAAATTATTTATGAAATTGTTTTTAACCGTAGATGCAAAAACAATCGTTTTTAGCCAATTGAAGAAAAAAATAATATAAACACCCCTTAACCACCCACTTTTTAGATAATTTTAAAAAAACCCGTAAAAATAAAAATTATAAAAAAACCCATTAAAAATTACAAAAAAATCCATTCAATTTAACCTAATAAATCTTACTCTCCCTTTAACTGCTGTACACTCTTGCTTCAACTTTATATCTTTCATTAAAAAAATTTCTCTCTCTTATTATATTATTTCTTATTTTGTCTTTCTTTATCACGTTTATTTGTCTTCACCAACTCAAAAATTGAAGGTAAATTTATGAACATTGTTTATATTTTATTTTGAATGTATTTTATAGAATTTTTAAGTTTTTTATTTTTTTTTTCTTTTATTTGTATATTGTGTTTGTTTTGTAGTTGAAAGAATTTGGGTAATACTGATTAGTAAGGTTTAGTTTTGTGAAATTTTAATGGTTATGTAATATATTAGTGAAAAATTAGTTAGTGAAATATTTGTTAGTGAAATGTAGGTTATTGAAATATTTAGTAATAATATTTGTTAATGATATGTATGTTAGTAAACTGTAGGTTAGTAAAATATATGTTAGTGAAATGTTGGTTAGTAAAATGTAGGTTAATGAAATGTTGGTTAGTGAAATGTTTGTTAGTGAAATGTAGGTTAGTGAAATATTTAGTACTGTTAGTGATATATATGTTAGTAAACTGTAGGTTAGTGAAATAAATGTTAGTGAAATGTATGTTAGTGAAATGTAAGTTAGTGAAATGTTGGTTAGTGAAATGTTTGTTAGTGAAATGTTGGTTAATGAAATGTAGGTTAATGAAATGTATGTTAGTGAAATGTTTGTTAGTGAAATGTAGGTTAGTGAAATATTTAGTATTTGTTAGTGACATGTATGTTAGTAAACTGTAGGTTAGTGAAATATATGTTAGTGAAATGTTGGTTAGTGAAATGTATGTTAGTGAAATGTAGGTTAGTGAAATGTTGGTTAGTAAAATGTAAGTTAGTGAAATGTTAGGTTAGTGAAATGTAGGTTAGTGAAATGTAAGTTAGTGAAATGTATGTTAGTGAAACGTAGGTTAGTGAAATGTTAATTAATGAAATGTATGTTAGTGAAACGTAGGTTAGTGAAACGTATGTTAGTGAAATGTTGGTTAGTGAAATATAGATTAGTCAAAAGTTAGTTAGTGAAACGTATGTTAATGAAATGTAGGTTAGTGAAACGTAGGTTAGTGAAATATTAGTTAGTGAAATGTTGGTTAGTGAAATGTTAGGTTAGTGAAAGGTAGGTTAGTGAAATATAGGTTAGTGAAATATATGTCAGTGAAATGTACGATAGTGAAATGTAGGTCAGTGAAATGTAGGTTAGTGAAACGAATATTAGTAAAATATATATTAGTGAAATGTATTGAAGGTGTAATTATTTTCAGTGAAATATTACTACTGAAATGTTTAGAGTGAATCATTATGTGTGAAATTCACTTTTATTAATGTTTTTGTGAAATATTGCATCTTCTAAATATTTTCTCTTATTTCAGAAAATGAATAACCGTAGGTTTGTGGTCATCTGTAACGGACAATGGGATGGTTTAAATTATGTTGGTGGTTCATCGCTTGGGGTTTTGGTTTCTAAAAGATTGAAATTTACAGGGTTGGTTGAGTTGATATATCGGAAGTTTAACATTGACAGCACACGTTATGACATAGGCATAAATACGGTCGTTTGGAATCATAACCCGAGAAAGTTACAAATTATGGGCAACGATGATGTTACAAATCATAACCGCGTGACATGCCAGTTTGTTGATCATTCTCAAACCAGCAACGGGACGAATATGTACACAGGGGGAAGTGCACAATAGAGATGAACTTTGGTGATTTACTAAAACATTTTGTGAAATTATTCTGACTATTTTGCAAGTTTATTCAATCCAACACTCTTACAATATTTAACTCTGTTTCTAGTAAATCAATTATATAAACAATTATGTGTTGAACTTGTGTGACATCAAGGATACCTGTATTTTTAAAGAATCCTCCACACCTCAACTTTGACGATAAAATTTTTATCAGTGGCTCTATTTGTGAAATGCGGTGTTTTGGATCTTTATGCTTCTGGAGGGAGTCATAAATGACAATCACTTTCTTCCTCAAATTTATTTTGCATAAAATCCAATGGTAATTGTCAATACAATAAGGGAAAAGAACTTGCAATGTTAACAATGGGTACATGACAATAATACATTTTCTTGTCTCAAAAATCAAACTAAATACTAAAGTGTCTCAAAAATCAAACTAAATACTAAAGTGTCTAAAATTGTGGGAGTTTTACTTTATTATGGATGAACAACTACTGTTATATTTACGAAGCATACTCCACTGTTTCTCTTGAACTCAGTTTCCTTTAGCTTATTTCCTTAACTTCTAAATTACCTAAAAAATATGAGCAATTATAGTTAAAACAATTCTTAAGATCAAGCATTTTAATAGTTTTATGTTTAGATTTTACAACTTTCAGAAGATCTTTGTTATTATATATAGAAGTTAATGTAGTTTATGTATTGAACATTTTTTATTTAGTTTAAACATGCAACAGCTTGAATGCTGCTGCATAAGTTTATAATACTGGGTTTGTAGTAAAACCGTATTTCATAAGTAATAGAAATCTTTTTTTCTTCTTTTTCCTTATTAACCATATTTCATAAATAATGGTTTACAGGAGTACATATCATAGAACATATCAAACTCCAAAACAAAACTATACACGCTACTAGAAACTATAATGAGATTCGTCAAAGAAGCCAAATTCTCAAAGATCAACTTTTCATGCACTAGAACTTACTATTATCTAAAGAATAAGGAAAAAAGACAAACATAACATTTTGCATAATATATTATTAAAGAATTGGACACAGTAATTCAGGGAGGTGAATTGCTCTACTTCTTTTCAAACAAACTTAAATTGATAAAAATTTCATTCACAGATCAACATCTTCTTTCCCTATCTCAAAATTATATAATATATGTATATAAATCAATTTCAACCAAAAAAAAAAAAAATTACTGAACTCTTTACTTCTGGAAATCATGCAACAGTTTGTCATAGGACTCCTAACAAATAACTTCCACAGTTTCAATAAACCATGTAAACTCAAATTTATCACAAAATCAATAAAAACCACAAACATATTACAACTTATGTATCATATAATCCATATATCCATATCATTAAAATAAATAAAAAATAAAAAGTAGCCTTTAATAAAAAATACACCAACTTACTTGCACAAAGAACAAAAGTAATTAGAAGTAAGCAAGAACAAATAATTCAATGAAATTAATATTATTCCAGCTGAAAAATTAGAAGGGTTTTTGAGTTACCTTGTCCTTGTTGTAACCAAACTTCAGAGTTTGTGAAACTGAATCGTTTACACAAATAATTAACATTTTCACAAATAATAACTACCTCTGTTTACATAATCGAACCGAGAACTGAATCCTTTTTTTTTTCTCTTTTCGAAACTGAACCGAAATCGCGCGAAAACACAACTTTATCTCTGAATCGTTTCGAAACTGAAGCTGAATTTAGTGTTCTCTGAAACTGAAACGTGACAAAACAGAACACAAACTGAATCCTTTTGAAGATTTCTGCCCGCAAGGAAAAAGGAGGCAAAACGGCGGCGAGGGAGGGAGGGAGGGGGAAAACGCCGACGAGAGAGGGAGGCCGAGGTAAAACGGCGACCAGAGAGGGAGGCAAGGGAAACAGAGCGCGAAGGAGGGGAAACACCGGCGACGGAGGGAGAGGGAAAACACCAGAGACGGAGAGGAGAGGGAAACGCCGGCGACGACGACGAAGTCTGAATGGCGGCGATGAAGTTTAATCGTAGATGGAATCGAAACGGCAAAGGAGAGATAGGGTGCGGCAAAACGAGAGAGGGAGAAAAATAAAATTAGATTTTAGGTTTTTTAGTTTAATGAAATAAAATCTGAAAAATATTATTTTGAGTTGAAGTTAAATTTTACTAACCTATATATATTATGACTAAAACATAAATTGCCAATTCCAAAATGGTTAAAAACGATTGTTTCGTTTTTTTAGGTTAAAAACAATTCTTTTCATAATTTTTTAGTCACTTATGATTTTGTCCTTATTATAAATATTTTTATAAAAAAAAAAATTTTGTTGACCTCTAGGATTTTTGAAAAAAAATCGATTGCCTATATATTAAATTTGTTAACTTATATGAAATATATTAATGCATGTGATAAATAAGTATGGTGTCAATATTGACATCCATAAATATAATTTACACACCCATATTTTATTAAAAATTTTAATTGCAAAAATATCATAACATAAAATGACCAATAAGGTCAAACTGTTTTAATTAAAAATAAATCAAACACTATGTACACCCATTAATTACATCCACTTTATCTGTCATTATAATAAACCCTTTATTTAAATATATATATGATAAACCCTAATTTCATTCAAAGTGTCAAATTTTCCAATGAAAAACATGATTATCATGTAATAAAGTAATTAAAAAAAAATAGAAATATCATAGGACTTTGATTATACAAGGTTTGTATTTCTTTAAATTGTAAATTGAACCTTTTATTTGTCATTCTTTTATATCTGGTTATGTATTGTATCGATAAACCAAAAGTAAGGCAAAATTTTAACCAAAAAAAAAGAAAAGGATGGGGCTAAATTGATGTTTATTTTACAAGATCTTTTTCTTTGAAAAAAAAAAAGTTTGTTATTTGTTTTTATTGCCAACGATGGCTTATCAATCAGTATAAATTTGGAACTATAATAGAGTTATAAAATTAATAAGTCAATTATCGAATGTTAGCTTTATATTTTTTAATAGTTGATATATATTTTATTTCCTTTTAAAATTAATCTTTTTGAGAAATTATAAAAAGAAATTAATTATGTCTTATGTTATAAACTTTTTAAAAATAATTACTTCATCTTTTTATTCAAAAGAAATAAATGGATGTTTATTTATGTTTCAACTAACATGATGCTGTAAAATAATTTAAGACGGTTTATAAATAAATTATATGAAAATAAGTAAATTGAATTTAATAAGGGTACTACTGGTATTATAATGGGTATTTATAGTAATGATTTAGTTTTTAAATTTTAAATATGTACTTATAAAAGGGGTATATAAATTATATTTATAGGTGACAATAATAAGTATACATTGTTTAATTTCCAAAACCCACAAATTAAAAGCAACCTAGGGCTAGCTTGTGACCTACTAACACACACATTTCTCATAATATATTCATGATTTCTTACCTATTATGATAATTTTGTATATATGTCGTTTTGCTGAAAGTTTTCAATCAATTTTGTTATTGCTTATATTTTAATGTTATCAATACTTCAAACACAGTTTCTGTTATTAATCAACCTAATTATTCTGCATTTTGAAATCTCTATTTAAATATGCATTCTAGGTTGTATATTAATGTCTAAGGAGAGGTTACAAATTGTTTTAATTAGAAATTGGTGGAAATTAAAATGTATACGGAGGATCATTTAATTCTTGCAATAATTAATTATCCCACCTAGTATTAAATTTCATCATTTTTACTAAATCTCGAACTAACTAGTCAGTTGTTAGCCTAACTAGCATCAACATGCTCATGATAACCTGATAATACATATAGTCATGATTATCAAGCATTATATAGTTTATGTTGAGTAGTTGGAATTGTTAAAGAAGCCAGAGTGTGTAAGAAGTTTAGTGCAAGGTGTGTTTGATGAAAGTAGAAAAGTACTTGACGAAAGTACTCTAAGAACTTGATAGTAGAAGCGGCACATTCAAGCTTTGAATGACTCCATTAATGAAGGAGTCTTTTATATTTCTTCTCGATAGTACCAGAAGTGTCATTCTACTTGCATGATCTAACAAACTTAACAACTTGTAACAAACTTTTGCCACACTTTGGACAGCTGCTGTTGCTAGACCGTGAGCTATGATCATGCTTGCTGCTGGGAGGATCTCTACTGCTGTTGTTAGAAGAGAGAAAAGCAGCAGCTGCATTGTTCCTCTAATATACCATAGAAAAAAGAAATTGAGTGCTGATAATGTTTAGCAGTGGCAGGCTAATTAATTTCAAAGGCTAATTTGTAAGTAGCCATAGATAAGAGAGGCTACACCATAAAAATTCTACTTATACGGCTATATATATATATATATAAATGAAAAATGATATACAAGATTTATAAGCTCTAAAAGAAAATGTAAAATAAAACATTTAATATCAAACTAAGGATTATGTTAACAGTACTTAAAAATCACCTTTACAGAATTATTCTTACTAACAAATATTTGATAAAAAAATATATTTTTTACCAATTCTTTTATGTAATTTTTCTTATGCATATAGATTGATTAATGAAATAGAGAATAATGGAGCAAATCTGCATCATTAATGAAAAAAAAAAATTCTGATTAATGAAATATGTTGATTCTGATTAATGAAATATGAAATATATTTTTTACCAATTCTTTGTTTATGCTGATTAATGAAATATGGATTGACTTTTCTATTCCGATAAAGATATGGACCAGGATCCTCTCCTTACCTAACATGTACTTGCCTTCTTTTAATTTCATGACATATAAGCATTATAATAAATAAGTGGTTATGATATGATTACTTTTCACTATTACTTTATTAACATTCAATCACATGTTTCAAAAAATATGAGGAATAAAGGTGAGGTGAGGAGAGGATCCAAATTCTAAAGGGTATATAGATTATGTAAAGAAAAAGGGAATGTCAATAATCAATCTATAATATTATGGCAATTCAGTTGTCAATGTATGATACATATATATCTGATCGTAATTTAATATTTCATGAACTACTTATTTACAACAACATCAAACAACATACAATACAATAAAACAACAATTAATTCTCTCCTCTAGGGTTTCTAAGGTTTCTCTAACAACTTAGGGTGTGATTAGCCGTTGGGTCTTCGGATCGATTTTCACTCCCTGTGAATGTAGTAGGATTGTTTGATTGATTGCACAAGATGAATCCAGCAAAGCTAGCCGAGCTTTGCCAGTCCCTTTCCCTCACGGATGTGGACGAACCAATCAATTTGCTAAGTTTGAACCTGAAGAATATTGGAGAACAAAAACTGGAACTGTGTTTGGTTAGAAAGCTTTGCATGAATAGAATGGTTAATAGAGATGCTTTTAGGATGATTATACCTCGTATTTGGAAGCTTACGCAGGATGTGGATATTGAGGTTATTGGGGCTAACATCTTTGAGTTCAGTTTTGCTTGCTTGATGGATCGACGGAGGGTCTTGGGGGGGGACCATGGTGTTTCGACAATGCCCTCTTAGTGCTTGAGGAACCGGCTGGAACAGGAGAATTGACCAAGATGAGATTTGATAGGGTTATGTTTTGGATCCAAATTCATAACACCCCTCTCCTATGCATGAATAAGGAGACTTACTTCTTTCTTGGCAGTTTAATTGGGGAAGTTGTGGAGGTTGACTCGAGTATGGTTGGTGAGTGCTTGGGAAATACCTCTGGGTTAGGGTTTGGGTTGATTTAACTAATGCTTTTAAACGTTTCTTATGTGTAGCCATGGCGGCCGACGAACCGGAAACGATATTGTTGCTTAAAAACGAACGGCTGCCAGACTATTGAACCTACTGTGGATTTGTAGGACATGTTCTTCGTGATTGTTTACTCACACAGGTCGGCGGCTTCAAAGAAGAGGAGGATAGGATGTTTGGTGCTTGGCTGCGTGTTAGCGCTCCGCCGAAATCCAGAGTAGGTCATGGAGATGGTAGTACGAGTCCCTCCCAGCATCTCAAGGCCGATTGTGGATGGTCGGGGAGGGCTCCTGTGAACCCTGAAGTCTGTACGGTTGCCCATTTTACTAGCCCTAGCAGAGTTGAGGCCCCGGATCAGAGACATCTAGGGGGTTGAGGAAGGGGGGGTGTGACATCACATGTTGGGGTGTTGTTGAATGATGGGAGGCCTGGTGGGAAGGTGGGTTTGGAGATTGTTAATGATTGCTTGGCTCAGCTAGCGGCTGGTAAGGATGGGAGGGCTACGGGACCATTGAAGACGAGGATTGACGGATTAATGAAGGAAACAGAGAGTGTGGTTATTGATAATAAGAAGGATATGTCTTATGTACCCTTTTTGCATGGAGTGCATGAGCCTCTTGTTGGCAAGTGTGGTGCACTAGAGGGGCAATAGTACCTTTCGTTAACGAGTGTTGTGCATTGAGGGCATGAGAAGGTCGTGGAGCAGACGAGTGTTGTGCAAGGAGGGCATGAGACGAACGTGGAGCAAGGGCTGCTCATAAGCTCGAGCAAGTTGAGGGATTCTACTAGTGACCATGCAGAGGCATCCAGAATTAAGATGGGGGGACCTACTGCAGTTATTGGTTCCCCTCTCCCTTTCCGTTTCACTACTAAAATGGTTGTTATGCAGAACATTAATCCTGACCCTGGAGCTCCTATCTCTGTGAGCTCTGAAAAACGGAGCCATTGGAAAAGGCGGGCGTGGAGTAGTGGTGCTATGGTATGTGACAATGAGAACTTGTCGCAGCTGGGGAAACGTTTGGGTAGTAACAGGGTGACCAGGAGGTTCAATCTTCTAAGAAAGGTAAAATGGATTCTATTGTGGTTAATGGTGTTTCTAATTTTTTGGCGGGCCAGGGTAATTCGGCCGGTTGTATTTTATGAGGATTTTATTTTGGAATGTCCGTGGGTTGGGTAATGACCGGGCATTCTGCGTTCTACATAAGTATTTGCAGGAAATTAACCCAGATGTAGTTTTCCTCTCGGAAACTATTGCCGATGTTGATCGTATGAAAGTTCTTCGTGTTCGTTTGAGGTTTCTTGGTAAGCTTGTGGTCGAGAGATCGGGTCGTACTGGGGGTTTGTATTTGTTCTGGAAGGATCCTGTTATTATTGATCTGCTTTCCTTTGGTCGTTTCCATATTGATGTGAAGGTGACGTCGCATGTTAACAAGGTCTGGAGATTGACAGGGTTCTATGGTAATCCTGATGCTTTGCAAAGGGTTCATTCTTGGACTCTCCTTCGGCAGCTCCGGGGTTTGTCTTCTCTCCCATGGCTTTGCGGCGGTAACTTTAACAAGATCCTCTCTGACTCTGAAAAAATGGGAGGTAGTTTTCGATTGAATTCTTTAATTCGTAATTTTCGTTCTTTGTTATATGATTGTGATTTATTTGACTTGGGATTTCGGGGGCCTTCTTTCACTTGGAGTAATAAGTGGGAGGGTTCTAATTTGATTCAAGAAAGGCTCGATCGCTGTTTGTGTGATTTGAGTTGTCGGTTTCTGTTTGGTGAGTCTAAGGTCACCAATCTTGGGTTTTGGCGGTCGGACCATAGACGTATTCTGTTGGAAGTTCTTGAATGCCCCTCACCGGCCCCGCAGGTGGCTAGCTTACGGGTCGTCGATTCCACTATAAGCTGTGTTGCCGGGACTCAGCGATGTGTAAGGAAATTATCAAGTCTGCGTGGGCTAATCCGGGGGCAGACTGTGATGGTTTTCTGCAGAATATTGAGGGTTGTACCTCGCGACTTACGGTTTGGTACAAGCAGCACCGCAGGGAGATAGACCGGCTGCGAAGGGAACTTGTTGTGCCCTCTTCGGACATGAATCCTTCCTCTTGTGTTCAGATTGGATGCCTTGAGAAAGAGCTGGACCAGGTTATGAAAAAAGAAGAGCTCTTCTGGCAGCAGTGTTCTCGGGTGGTTTAGCTCCATATTAGCGACCGCAACACAAAGGTTTTCCACTCTCATGCTTCAGCTTGGCGTTCTACAAATAAAATTGCTGGGTTATTTTATAGTTCTGGGGTATGGCGTGATTCTAGGTGCGATATGAAGCATATTATTGTTGATTACTTTTTTGGGATTTTCCAGAAACCTAATGGCAGGATCGCGGATTGTTAGGGGGTCTTGGATTGTGTTGAACGGCTACTTAGTATAGCGCAGTCTTCTTTTATTGATTCTCCGTTCTCTGCAGATTATGTAAAGAGAGCCTTGTTTGATATGTTCCCTTCGAAGGCTCCAGGGTTTGATGACCTTCCAATGGGTTTCTCTTAGCAAATTGGGATATTGTAGGGGATAATGTGGTTGCCGTGTGTTTAGGGTATGTAACACCCCCTGACCCAAATCCAATCGGACCGAATCAGGGAGCGCTACTATATACTAAAATCTAACTTTTCTTGTTAATACACATAATTTAAATACTCTATTAAAAACATTTGAAAATGATCCAAATAAAAAATTAGGGATGTTACAGGGTGTCTGAATAGGGGCGTGTCTCCTGCAACTGTGAATAAAACCTTGATTACCATGATTCCTAAGGTCCGAGGTGCCTCGAAAATGTCTGATTTCCATCCAATCAGTCTGTGCTCTGTTATTTTTAAAGTTATCTCGAAGGCGCTCACTAATCGTCTTAGAGGAGTTATGGATTCAGTTATCTCCAGTTCTCAAAGTGCTTTTATCCCAGGGCGTATCATCACGGATAATGCGATCATTGAGTTTGAGTGCCTACATGCTTTGAAGCGTAAGGTTAAGGGGAAGAATGGTTTTTTGGCAGCCAAGTTAGATATGTTCAAGGCCTATGACAGTGTAGAGTGGGATTTTCTGGAGGGTATGATGGCTTACATTGGGTTCTTTCCTCGGTGGATCAGTAGAGTCATGTTGTGTGCCCGCTCGGTTTCTTACTCTTTTATGGTAAATAGGTCTATTTGTGGCGAGGTGCGGCCCTTACGTGGGCTTTGCCAAGGGGATCCGTTGTCGCCCTATTTGTTATTGTTTTGTGCTGAAGGGTTGTTTACTCTTTTTAACAATGCGGAGATCAATGGGTCAATGGCTGGTTTCAAGTGTAGTTAGGTGGGGGGGTGTCATAAGCTCATGCACCTGTTCTTTGTCAATGACAGTCTGATCTTCACTCGGGCTACCCTAGGAGAGTGTGAGAATATGAAGTCTATTCTAGGCATCTATGCTAAAGCTTCTGGGCAGCTCATTAACTTCGATCAGTCTGCCATGTGTTTTAGTAAGCATATTTCTCACTATGAGGCTTTAGGCCTAGCTTTGATTTTGGGTGTCCAGTTTGTTGATTGCCATGAGCGTTATTTGGGTCTCTCCAGTTTTGTTAGCAATAATAAAAAAGGCCTTTTCTGCAATATCAAAGATCATGTGTGGGCCAAGCTACAGGGCTGGAATGGCAAGCTTTTTCCAATATGTGGTAGGGAGGTTTTGCTTAAAGCTGTCGTGCAGTCCATCCCGGTTTACAGTATGAATCTCTTTAAATTTCCCAAAGCCCTAATTTGGGAGATTCATAGCCTTTGCGCCAAATTCTGGTGAGGTAGACTGTGTACGTAAGAAGATTCACTAAGAATCCTAGGAAAAACTTTGTTCTCATAAGATGGATGAGGGTTTGGGTTTTCGAGACTTGCATATTTTTAACAAAGCCATGCTCGCTAAGCAGAGTTAGCATATTTTGCGAAACCCTTCCTCTCTTATGGCTCGAGTTCTTAAAGGGTGTTATTTCCCGCATTCTGATTTTCTGCAAGCTAGTGGTAAACCTTCTAGCTCTTTTTTATGGAGGAGTTTATTATGGGGTCGTGAGTTTATTTTTCAGGGCTCTCAAAAAAGAGTTGGCAGTGGTGATTCTATCCTTATTTATAAGGACCGGTGAATCCCCCGTCCGTCTACTTTCTCAGTTATCTCGCAGCCGGTTGTTAACAATCTTATGTATGTTAGCCAGCTGAAGCTGGCTTCGGGGGCTTGGAATGAACCCCTCATTCGGTCGGTTTTCCTGACTTTGGATGCAGACACTATTCTTAGTATCCTTTCCTCGCCATATCGAGCTGCGGATTCAGTATGTTGGCATTATGAAAAGCTCGGTAACTATTCTGTGAAAAGTGGCTATTGGCTTGGTAAGTCCCTTATTTCTGTTAGTAGTGGCTTCGATCTTGTTGGGGATGGCTCGTGGTGGAAGTTCCTTTGGCGACTTCAGTTGCCCCTAACGATCAAGCTCTTCATGTGGAGGAGTTGTCGAAATTGGCTCCCCTCGCTGTGCACGCTGTCCCGTCGTGGTGTGGCTGTCGAGGTTGGCTGTAGGCTTTGCGATGGAAGGCTGGAGACTCCAGTTCATACGATATGGGGCTGTCTATCGCTCAAGCATATCCGCCGCAACTGTGGTTTTCTAAACAGCTTTCTGATTGTGGATTCTCTTCCTTTTTTTTAGTTTATTTTATTATGCAAAAATCAGATTGCTTGCAGGAATTTTGAACTGTTTTGTGTTGTTCTATGGCGCATTTGGTTCTGTTGAAATCGTGCCCTGCATGATGGGCCGTTGCTTGCGATGGACGAGGTTGTTAGTTGGTCTGCTGTGTTTCTTAAGGATTTCCAACAAGCTGTTGCTTCTCCTAGTCTTTATGCTGTTGCGGTTAGTGCCCCGCAGGCTTCTCGCCTGAAATGGTAGCCTCCCCCATCTGGTTCGCTGAAGCTGAACGTTGATGCGGCCTTGTGTGAGGCTTCTGGTCGGGTTGGGGTCGAGTTGGTGCTGCGTGATGAGGATGGTCAGGTGCTTGGGTCCTCTTCGTAGCAGTTTGGCGGGTGCCTTCCTCCCCTTGCTGCTGAGGCTACTGCCATGGTTAGGGGTTTAAAGTTTGCACGAGATGTAGGGGCTTCTTCTATTGTCCTGGAGTCTGATTGCAGCTCTCTTGTTGGGTTAGTTCGTGGCCAAGTAGTAGACTTCTCACAGATTGGTTTGGTTGTGGAAGAGATTCAACACATTTCCTTGCATTTTAATTGTTTTTCTGTGGTGTTTGGGTCTAGAAAAGTTAATTGCGTTGTTCATACTTTAGCTAAATTAGCTTTGGTTTCTGTTGGTGATTCGTTTTTGATTGACTTTGTTCCTCCTTCTGTGGAGTCGTTTATTCTGGCAGATTTGCCAAAATAGTGTTTCCTTTTGTTTTTATTAATATATGATCATTTTAGGAAAAAAAAAAAAAATCTGTAGAACTCTTCCACCAACCCTATCAAGAGAACAGCTAATCCACAGGTAACACAAAAACAAATGAGATAAAATTTCCAGTTAATAATATCGTGTTATATAGTGGTAATAAATATAGTCTGATGGTAACTACATCTCTAAATGAGGTAGATGTACCGAGTTTAAATTCTCAGTTCTCAAAAGTGAAAAAAATAAAATTAATAACTTGTTATACAACCAATTAATATGTAAACATTGAAAGTTTGTAAATACTTTAATTTGAAACATATTGATGAAACAAATAATTAGTGAAGCACTATTAAATAGCTTTTGCTGTGAACTTGGGTTCTTTATGGAATTATGGGTGAAATTTATCAAGAAAGGACATTTTGCTATATATAAAGTTGTGACTAACTGTTTCACATAAATGGATCAAGAATTGAATATTTAATACCTGAATCGAATTATCTTGTCAAGAAGACTCATCAAGAGGTATATTACATTCAAAGTTCAAACAGGTGTACATTCTCTTATAGTTAAGGTATTTTGTATTTCTCCAATCTATATTATTTGTGAATTTTTAAATCCTACCATATGTATTTACCATTATAAATGAAAAGTTTTCTCCCCATTAGTGTCTCCTGATTATACAAGTAGCTAAGCTGCACGTGTAGTAATAAATATCGATAGATTATGATAGAAAATCTTCACATATATGCTTTTGACAGTTTCTCATGTTGTTGGCATCTATAAATCTTGACTGCAAGAATAATTGAAATTATTGCAAAAAAAATGATGGATAAAAAATACACTAATAACAACAAAGTAATATAATTTTATCATCTTCAGTGTAAATCTATTAGGAATTAAACAAAAGCAATAAATCAACACAACTA
Source organism: Xanthoceras sorbifolium (assembly GCA_003430845.1). NCBI lineage: Eukaryota > Viridiplantae > Streptophyta > Magnoliopsida > Sapindales > Sapindaceae > Xanthoceras > Xanthoceras sorbifolium. Next base: position 136,742 of record QUWJ01000647.1, read on the forward strand.
CAATTGCAATCATAAGAACAAAAACGATTTAACGTGGAAAACCTCCCCAAGAAGAGGAGTTAAAACCACGGGTTCTCCGAAAATCTCCACTATTATAATATAATGGGAATATTCACATTATCTTTAGATAAAACTCGAGACACACCACAAATATCTCAAAACTAAATAATCTTAGCAAACAAGTAAATACTATGAGAGTGAGAAAGATCTTCAGACCCAATCTCCACCGTCCAAATTGTAGGCTCACGTGTTGTGAACACGCTAACAAATTTTGAGCTTAATCCAACCATGTAGCGACCTCCAAAATAACCACCAGAAAAAGTCTGGACAGCAGGCATAAAAAAATTATGGTCACTGCTCTCTCTCCCTTTCCTTCCCTTGCACGCACACTTGTTGGCGATAATTCTTCCTCAAGCTCAGCTCAGCTCATCTAACTACCAGCTTGCTTGGAGGCAAGAGCTGCACTACTATGCTAGCCTTTCCAACAAGTTATAGTACAGCAGCAGATTAGAGTCTGCAAGATGATAGAGCTACAGATGAGAGGTTATCAGCTGAATAGAAGAGTGTGTTCAATGTAGTTTGAAGGAAGTTAGTTACACTTCCGCTGATGTGGCGGAAGTTAGCTAGAAATAATTGGTTCTCCACAAATTGTGGAGATTCTGTTAATTAGTTAATGCTGACATCAGCATAGCTGATTGTGTATATAATGTGCATTGTGTAATCAAGTTATTCAGTGAAGTAATATGATGAAAAGAGCATGAGTTTAGTACCTTATTTTCTCAGAGTTATCTCCAGCTCTTCAATGAAGTTTCGTAGTCTCTTTGTGACCTTTTAACAAACACTTGTATAGTCTCTTTACAAGGCTCTACAGAACAACTATCCTTGAGCTTTTACAACGCTGCCCTCTACTCTTCAAAAAATATATCTATATCTGAAGAGCCATTTTTATATAGCTAGCTGCAAAAGGATAAAATTGTCCTTATGTCTTCCATATGGCCTCCCATATGTGGTCTTTACCAAATAATTGGTAACTAGTTTTGGACAGGAGCGGCTCATAGCTTTTTATGGCCCTAGGTAAAAAAAGAAAATATTGGGCTCTTAAGATTGTTGAAAAAAAAAAAAAACTGTTGGGTGTTGGGCCCTCAAGATTAAATATAAAGATATATGACCCCAGACAAAAAAGAAAATATTGGGCACTTAAAATTGTTGGGAAAAAAAAATGTTGGGCCCTTAAAATTAAATTTATATATATATATATATAAAGTATATAAAATTGTTAGGCTCTCAAGATTAATAATATGTGTCTCCAATATTATTGGGCCCTAGGCGACTGCTCTGTTTGCCCTGAGCCAGTGCCGGTTCTAATTTTGGGCCATCTCCACAAAGGAAGAAACCCAACCCAACACTAGCTATAGATTCTTCTTCTCTTTGTAAATTTCAACCATGTTTTTCTGTCAAATCACTCAAATGAAGTCTATGATACTGAAAACTTAAGTAAAAGACGCAAAAGAATTGCATCAGATTTAGCTGAACAATCTTGACAATTTGACAGACGCAAAAGAATTGCATCAAATGAAGTCTATGATGCTGAAAACTTAAGTAAAAAACTTAGTTGTCATATCATGGTTCTATCAGCAGGCAACTGGTTTATAAGATATGAAGAATTATACAAACAGAATATAGATATTACAAACATTGTACATAACCAGCTTTATTAGGAGAGTTAATCTCAATGAAAGGCATGATTGTAGTACTAGTCATGATAATGAAAGTTTTTGTAGATGAAATGGGCCAACCATCTTCAAGCTACAAAGCATACTATGGCCATCGAGACCACCGTAGTTCTAGGTGCCACCGACATTACACCCTGCTTGGTTGCAGCAACAATCCCAATTGAAAAAATGGAGATCATGACTTGCAAAAAAAACCTCTACTGCAATTAGACTCATATATGCAACTGCAACTCTTGTAGTTCACCAAATGAGATGAGTACCTGAAAAATTTACAAACAAATTTCTGATTTCACAATATGGTGGGTGACCTTTCCTATTATAACTTTTAATGAATTAAGTTGCACAAAAGCCAGGAAGTAGAATGTACAAACAATATCTTTTGATGGTCCTTATCGACAAAGGTAACAAATTTTTGGCTTCTGATCAGGAGGTCAGAGGTTCAAATTTGAATCCTCTAGGGGCAACCTACCTAGAAGTCCTCTGTCTACCAGGGTTACCAATTTAGACCTCAAAAAATGAAGAAAGGTCAGGACAACCAATGTTGGTTGTATAATAATTTGTGCTTTGGGAAAATAGTTGACAATTTAAGTTTTTGAAAACCTGGAGACCTCATTTTGTGTTTGTAATAGTGTTACCTGTCCATCAGCTGTTTCTCTTGGTGGGGTTGGTGCAAGAGGCATTGCACTGAATTTACCACCCCATTTTATTTGACCGCCAGCATACTTGATCATCCACCTTCTGAAACCAACCACAAAGGCAACTGATCTCGTTGGCACGAAACATGCTTTCTGCCAATTTGGAGCCCTGACTTCCATTATCTTACGCTCCTACAATAATGAGAAACCACCAAGTATCAGTCACTACTAACAAATCAAGAGATGTTTAATGTTGTCTCAAGGCTCTAATTTTCAAGTCTCAGTTCCAAGTTTGAGACAACTGCTAACAATAAAGCTCAAAAGCAACCCGTTTACATCTAATTTCTTGACACTTTTCAGAGTACGTTTAAAATTGCTATAACTTGAGAAATAATCACTTATTTCATTAGTTTGAAATAAAAAAAGTGTGCGATAAAATTATCAAAATCTGTTTATTTCATAATAAGCTCATCCCATAATCAACTAGAGAATCATATTACAAAATAAGCCAAATTTGAGAAGTTTAGATACACTTTTTTCATTCCAATTTATGAAATAAGTGATTATTTCTCAAGCTATAGCAATCTCAAATGCACACTAAGTTCAAAAGGTTTGCCGCCTTCTCTATCAACCTTCACTGTGGATCACACTAAATTATTTATATAAAGTGGATAGAAAGTAAGAGAGAATAACAAGGTTAATTTATGCACACAAAAAAAAAATTATTTACCTTTGGGTGGCTGATCATGTTGCATCTCCATAGTGTGAATATGGAACATGAGAAGGGTTCATAAGATTTTTAATTATTGTTAAAATAATGAAGATATTTTTTCAAGCCCAAGAGGGTGGGTAGTAGCCCAAATAGTATTAGACTGACCAAATAGAAATAGTACGAGTGAACAGTGTTATATGAATAGTATTGGGCTGACCCAATGGGAACAGTAACGTAAACAGTGCACAGTGACGTCATAGTGAACAGTGATGTCAACAATGTTGACCATCAGCGTGAACCGTATTGTACGCGTGAACAGTACCTGATGAACAGTACCCCAAAACTTTCCTATAAATACCCATTTTCAATTATTTGTTAAATCATCCCAAAATGTAGTCTCTTCTCTTCTCCCTTAAGCCTCTTGTGAGGTTGTTCTCTCCTAGTATTATTAGAGAGAGGTTGTAATTATTTTGGTCTAGTAAAGTCATTTTATCTTTGCCCGTGGATGCTTCCCTCAAATTAATTGGGGGTTTTACCACGTAAATATTGTGTGTCCAGTCTTCTCCACTTTTCTCAAATCTCTACTTTAGTTGCGGTATATTGCTTCCACATGCAGATCCTAACAGTAGCATCAGAGCACTGGCTAAGATCTTAACAGTGGTATCAGAGCCTCAGGTTGTAGTTCGAGTTGCTAAGGTATCAGATTCTATAGGAAATTCTTAGTATGCTCTGTGGTTGCAGCATTGTCTGATCTTCCACATCAGAAAAGAATTGTTCTCGAGTTTATTGACTAAGGAGCATCTGGTAGATTCATCGTTGCTGGAAATAAGTGTGGTGGTATGGAAAGTGCATGTCTAGGTAAAGTTCTGGTTAAGGAAAGACTTAGTACTTAAGAGTGTCTGTTGTGACCCACCTCTCTTTCCTGATAACTTGCTTGGTGCACTGTTCATAACTACTGTAACACCCCATGACCCGACCCAACTGGATCGACCCAGGAAGCGCTACCGGTTTTCAAAACTTTACTTACTTCATTTTATAAATTGCAAAAAAAAAACAATGAAAATCATATCAATGTTAATGAAAATCATATCAATGTTTCTAGTGAGCCCATTAAATTATATTTTTCAAAAATTTCGGCAGAGTTTCCTTTATTTTTCGGATTACCCAAAACCTGTTTTCAATAAAACAAAGAGAATACAATATACTTTCAACACTTCTATTTCCACATTTCAAATCAATTGCGTACTCTGCCGTTTAGTGCGACTTTCCAACAGTTTTTCAAATAAAACATATATAAATAGTATTTATAAACATTTGAAAAGAATATAAATCATAAAGCAATTATTTCCAAAATATATAACTGTCGAATTACAGATTTCTGCATATGCATACTTAACTAAATACAATATACAATTCAAATTCAAATATAACTACTCAAAAGAAACTGTGACTCTGGACCTTCAATCTGCTGTTACTTCTTCTCTATTCTTTGTTTCCCCCTGTGTCTCTGATACCTGCGCGTAATAAAATCGACGCGCTAAACAATAATGCCTAGTAGATGTACACTCAACTCAAGTATCAAAATCAATAATCATTTCATAATAAAAATATTTCAATTTCTCACTGAAAAAAATCATATAAATACATATGAATAAAAGCAGATAAATTAAAACAGTAAAACATACGACATTTAGTTTTCCATTCTTTTATAATCATTTTATTCACTTTCATTCTCTATTTCTGTAACATCAGTGTAACGTTCACCTCCGGGATTCGCCTAAACTGGACTAAGCCAGGTTTTCCCCGCGAGATGTCACTGTCAGGCATACCAGTACAATATCTATCTCCGGGATTTGCCTAAACTGGACTATACCAGGTTTGCCACGCGAGATATAACAGTCATGGATACAGTGCACTGACTATCTCCGGGATTCGCCTAAACTGGACTCAACCAGGTTTGCCCCGCGAGATGCAGCAGTCATCACTATCAGTATAATGGCTATATCCGGGATTCGCCTAAACTGGACCTTGCCAGGTTTGCCCCGCGAGATGCAACAATCATCAATATCATCAGTGCAATATCTATCTCCGGGATTCACCTAAACTGGACCATGCCAGGTTTGCCCCGCGAGATGCAACAATCATCAATATCATCAGTGCAATATCTATCTCCGGGATTCGCCTAAACTGGACCATGCCAGATTTGCCCCGCGAGATACAACAGTCTCAACTCGTTATATTCAACAATAATTCACAAATCAAAATTACATTCAAGTATCAGAAGTTACAAACAATATTCGTAATACAAACTTCGTAAATTTTTTTATATCCAAACCTTCCGTGTTTTTCAAAATCAACAATTCATTTTCAAATCGTATTTACGAAATAATCATTATATACAAGTTTTCCAAAAATCATTTCCACACATATTCCCAAATAAATTTTCAGACAGTTTCTACAATATTCGTAAACGAAACACAATTATATAAAATCCATAAATAAATTTAATACTCAATTTAACGAAATATGGAAAATTCAAATGAAAATATATAACGAAAATTATAACAAATTCAGAAATCAGTGTACACCTACCTGGTTTTCGTTTTTCGTACAGTTTTTCTTCTAGATTTTCTTTTTCCTTTCTCTTTCCTTTTTCTCTTTTCTTTTCCTTTCTTCTTTTCTTCTTCTTTCTCTTTTTTTTTTCTCTTCCTCTTCTTCCTCTTCTTCTTCTTCTCTCTCTTCTTCTTCTTCTTCTCTTTCTTCTTCTTCTTCTTTTCTTTCTTTCTCGGTTTCTCCCGGTCTCTCTTCTCTCTATTTTCTTCTTTTCTGTTTTCTTAGGGTTTGTAACACCCCCCGACCCGACCCGGCCGGACCGACCCAGGGAGCGCTACACGGACTTTCAAAACTTTCTAAATTCTTTTTGAAACTGAAATCTATACAATTAGTAATTTAAAAATCTTTTTCAAGTGAGCCCAACACTTAAACTTTTTACAAAAATTCAGCAGAGTACCGTTTGTTTTTCGGATTTTCCAAAACCTGCTTTTACACAAATCAATTCAAATGCAATTCTCAACAACACTTCTATAACATTTTCAAACAGTTGCGCACTCTGCCGTTTAGTGCGACTTACCATCACAATTTATAAAATAAAACAAATCGGACTTTAATAGTTACAAACATTTTACTAATAAAAGACAGAAATCATAAAATAATTATTTACAATACATATTACAAAACATATTTACAAATCCCCTGTATATGCATGCTTTCAAAATATATATATACACATAACAATAGTATAGCTACCCAACTGTGAATATCTCTGAGACTCTGTTAGCAAATCTCTTTCTCTTCAGTCTTTAACGTCTTCGGGATCCCTGGTACCTACGCGTTAGAAACAAAACTAACGCGCTAAGCATATAGCTTAATGGGTGTACTAAACTCAATAATAAAAATCATATATATAACTTTTAAATGGAAAACATATCACAATATATATATATTTCAACTCTATAATTTATAATTCCATTTAACTTTAAAATCAAATCGTAAAACAGTTTCCAAGCACTTTAAATTCCACAATATGAGTAACATATAAAATCGATTCATAAATTCATTCAGTTCACTTTCCAATTCACCTCAAATCTGGCCCACTAGAATACTAAACATAACAAGACTGGAATATGGGTCAAACTCCCACCGAGGACGAATCCTACGAGTGGTACGTGTCTCCCAACTCTAGGACCGTGGGTACGGAACCTAGAGAGGTACATAACTCCCTATCCCAGGAACGAATCCTTGGGAAGGTACATGGCTCCCAGCCCCCAAGACGAATCCTGAGGAGGTACGTGTCTCCCAGCCTCTGGACGAATCCAAGAGGAGGTACATAATAATCATCAGTATCAATCAGTAGCGGCGCAGTACTGTTCAGTAAAACCCACCTGGTATACCAACTTCCTATATCCATTTCTATGTCTAAGTATCCTAGGGCCGTTTCCGATAAACTAAATTCACAATCAATTTCGTAATAGTTAATCAATAACCGATAATTACTCAATAAACATATAAGTCACGTAGTATTCTTCAAGAATCATACTAAAAAATTTTACGAAAATCTAAATCAATTATTTTTAACTAAATCGAAATATTCAAAAACGAAATCGAAATACGATCTATCACAAAATCAGTCCAAAATCAACAATAAAGACATCAAACATCGATTTTTCATATACAATAAACAATATTCATACTAATAATCGAAATCGAAATCTTCCAACGAAATCAAAAACGAAAACGGAAACGAAAACGAAAACAAAAACAAGACAATAACGAAAGACTTTTCGTAACGATTTCGAAAACAAACGTACACCAACCTCGATACCGTTTTTCGTTCGAGAGATCGCGATTCCACGATTTCCTTTTCCTTTTCTCTTCCTTCACTTTCCTTTCTCTTCTTCTTCCTCTTCTTCTTCTTCTTCTTCTTCTTTCTCTTCTTCTTCTTTTCTTCTTTCTTTTCTTTCTTTTCTTTCTCGCTCTCGCTCTCTGCCTCTTTCTTCTCTCTGTTTCTGAGTTTCTGGCTTCTGCGAGAAGCTTCTCTTTTTTTTATATTTTTTTCGCTACCGCGACCGCCGTCGCAACCTGTGGTCGCGCCACCAGGTCGCGGTGCTCACTGGAGCATTCGCACCGCCTTCGTCGCGAGCGCACCTTGGTCGCGCTGGAGATCGCGTTGCTCACTGCCCGAATTCGACGTTTTCATCGCGAGCAGCTCATCGTGACCTGTGGTCGCGGTGACTGGTCGCGGTGCTCACTGCCAGAAATCGCGTTTTCCACCGCGAGCGAGCCATCGCGACCTGTGGTCGCGGTGACCAGGTCGCGATACTCTCTGGTTCAGTTTTCAATTTTTTTTTATACATTAATTTTCAACCATTCAATCTGGTCCGCTGGAAATCATAAAAATAAACATACATTTAATTACATTTACACCCCCTCAAATAGTAAAATTTATTTTCACATATATGAAATTTAATTATCCGAAATCCGGGATGTTACAGGGTTTTCTGCGACGAATTATTTTTTTTATAATTTTTCGGTCGTCGCGACCTGTGGTCGCGATGACCAAGTCGCATTGCTCTCTAGAGCAACTCCACCGCCTTCATCGCGATCACCCATCGCGGTACCCTAGTCACGCTGGTGGTCGCGTTGCTCACTGCCAGGATTTTCACTTTTTCATCGAGAGCCAGTCATCGCGATCTGTGGTCGCGGTGACTGGTCGCGGTGCTCACTGCCAAGAATCACCATTTTTCATCGCGAGCAGCTCATCGCGATCTGTGGTCGCGATGGCCAGGTCGCGATACTCACTGTCTCAGTTTTTCACTATTCTCTTCACGCATCATTTCTGGACCGTTCCATCTGGAAACCATCAAAATAAATATACTTTTAATTACATTTACACCCCTCAACTCTCAAATATTTTTATCCACATATTCAAAATTACTTACTCGAAATTCGAGATGTTACAACTACGGTCACTATTCCAGCATACGGGTACTATACGGTGATATAGTGTGAGTCGATCTAAGTGAGAAGCAGGTCATCATCAACATGATGGCAACAAAGTTCAAGATTGAGAAGTTCGACGGAAGCAATTTCACGTTATGGAAGAAGAGGAAGATAAAGGCAATACTAATGAAAGACAATTGTCCGGCAGCAATTGGAGACATATCAAAAGCGATTACCAATGATGAGAGGTAATGCAGTTGTCAATCTGCATTTGGCACTTACTGATGAAGTATTATTAAGTATAGCAGAGAAGAAGACGGTAAATGAGATATGGGATACTCTGACAAAGTAATATGAGGCCAAGTCACTACACAGCAAAATCTTCTTGAAAAGGAGACTCTATACTCTTCGAATGGCAGAATCTTCAACGATGACTAACCATAGTAACACGTTCAAAATGAGCGTGTGGAAGTTCTACTTTAGTGTCTACCAGATTTGTATGATCAGCTCATCATTAAGTCTTGTGGAGTATCTAATCTTTAATGATATTGCAGCCGCTGTATTAGATGAAGGGAGCAGGTACAAAAACAAGGAAGACAGATTCACAAGTCCACAATAGGCAAAGGCATTAACGATGATGAGAGGAATATCAATGAAACGTGGCCTCAGTGGGAGTCGTAATCATGGTAGGTCAAAATCAAGAAGTAAGAAGAGTAACAAATGCTACAATTATGGCAAGAACGGGCATGCCAAATTAGAGTGTCGGTACAAGAAGAAAAGTGGGATAACGGAGCTTCAGAGTTATCAAGCGCTCAATGGTGTAACACCTGAGATGATGATGAAGTTTTACACAGCGAGGACAGTACTGTTAGTGAAGGCAGAGAATGGTTTGCTGATGTCTGGTGTCTAGATTCAACAACCACCTGGCACATGACCTCTCGAAGAAAATGGTTCCACAAATATGAACCTATCTTAGAGGATCTGTGGGTAATGATCATGCCTAGGAGATCGCTGGTATTGGTACCCATCAAAATAAAAACGCATGATGGTACGGTTCCCACCGCTCAGAAGGTACGACATGTGAATGGCCTGAAGAATAATCAATTGTCTTTGGGACAATTTGATCTTGGATGCAAAAGCTATGTAGAAAATAGGATCTTGGAAATTGTCAGAGGCGCATTTACAATTATGAAGGCATAGAAGATCGCTACAAATCTATACATGCTTAAAGGGGAAACACTATAAAAAGCAAATTCATGTGATGTGTCAACTAACCATAGAGAAGAGTCAATAATATTATGGCATCGCAAACTAGGCCATATATCGGAATGAGGTTTGAAGATTCTCTCCAATTGAAATCTACTTATTGGGCTCAAATCAGCAAATCTATTCTTATGTGAGCATTGTGTTACTAGCAAGCAGTATAGATTGAACTTCAGCATCAGTTTTACTAGAAGATAATGCATTCTAGACTTGATTCATTCTGATGTCTGGGAATCACCGGATATATCCCTAAGAGGAGCAAGGCATATGGTGACCTTTATTGATGATTACTCCAGGAGATGTTGGGTGTACCCGATCAAGAGAAAGTCAGATGTGTATGCAATGTTTAAAGCCTTTAAAGCGTAGGTGGAACTTGATTCAAAAAAGAGAATCAAGTATTTCTTAGATTATGCTGACAGAGTAAAGGGGTATCGCTTGTGGGACCTCACTGCCCACAAAGTCATAGTCAGCATGGATGTTATTATTGTAGAAAATCAAATACATAAGGAAGTAGGTGATGGCACTTCAAAAGAAAATTCAGAGACTACAATAGTTTAGGAGGAAAATTCAGAAAAAAAAGATTTAGATTCTTTTGAAGCAACATCAGCACAAGAGGCACAAGTACCAGTTGAGTCCGAGGCCCCAGAAATTTCAGCGGTTAACTCGAGAGAGGAAAGTACCGGTATGGCACTCGGAGTATGTTATAGATAGCAGTATTGCATACTGTCTTCTAATAGAGGATGGAGAGCCATTAATTCTCAATGAAGCAATGAATAGCTCAGGTGTATCCTTATGGATAACAACAATACACGAAGAAAACTCTTATAAGAACACAACATGGAAACTTGTACCACTACCATATGGAAGGAAAGCCATCGGCGAAAAGTGGGTCTATAAGATCACAGGAGATAGCAATGATCAAGTGGAGCAGTTTCGTGCAAGACTGGTGGTGAAAGGATATGCTCAGAAAGAATGTATTGACTTCAGTGAGATATTATCCCCTGTGGTTCGACTTACAATAGTCAGAGTAGTCCTGGTTATGTGTGATGTATTTAATCTACATTGAGAGTAGTTAGATGTGAAAATTGTGTTTCTTCATGTAAGTTGAAGAAGAAATTTATATGCTTCAACCAGAAGGTTTTGCTAAAAAAGGCAAGGAGAACTTGGTTTGCAGGTGTCCCAAATCTCTGTACAGTTTAAAAACAGGTGCCAAGGTGTTCATACAAGAGATTTGATTCCTCATTATAAGCATTGGGTACAACAGACTTAGTGCAGACCATTGTACTTATTACAAGAGGTTTGGTGATGATGGTGATTTCATCGTAATGCTGTTGTACGTGGACGACATGTTAAAAGTAGGCCCCAACAAAAATCGAGTCCGAGAATTAAAGGCACAGTTGGCCAGGAAGTTTGATATGAAGGATTTAGGACCAGCAAACAAGATTCTAGGGATGCAAATTCAACGAGATAGAAATAATAAGAAGGTTTGGCTTTCCGAGAAGAACTATCTCAAGAAAATCTTGCGCTGCTTCAATATGCAAAGATTGTAAGCTAATTTCTACCCCTTTTCCTATTAATTTCAAGTTATCCTTAAGTATGAGTCTTAGCAATGAAGCAGAGAGAATGAAGATGTCTCGATTACCGTATGCATCAGCAGTGGGAGGTTTAATGTTCGCTATGATATGTACAAGACCGGACATTGCACAAGTAGTGGGAGAAGCTAGTCGGTACATGACGGATCTTGATATAGAGCATTGGAATATTGTGAAGAGGATTCTGAGATACATCAGAGGAACCTTAGATGTTGCATTACGTGGAGGATCAAAATTCACTGTCAGAGGCTATGAAGAGTCAGATTTTGCAGGAGATCTCAATAAAAGAAAATCCACTACATGTTATGTGTTTACAATTGCAGGAGGAGCTATGAGCTGGATTTCCAAATTACAAACTGTTGTGGCTTTACCTACAACAGAAACTGCGTATATGGTAGCTACACAAGCTTGTAAAGAAGCAATTTGGATTAAAAGGTTAGTGGAGGAGCTTGGGCACAAACAAGAGAAAATTCCTCCATTTTGTGACAGTCAAATTGCCTTGCATATCGTAAGGATTCCAGCCTTTTCATTCCAGGACAAAGCACATAGGAATTTAAGAAGTAGTGGAAGACGGAAGTGTGGATATGCAAAAGATTCACACCGAGAACCTAGCAGATGCAACGACCAAGCCAATAAATATTGACAAGTTCATATGGTGTAGATCCTCATTCGGCCTAATAGAAACGTAAGTAGCATGAGTATGAGCAAAGATTAGAAAGAGACGGATGGACCATGAAAGATGACTTCAAGTGGGAGAATGTTAAAATAGTGAAGACATTTTTTTAGGCCCAAAAGGGTGAGTAGTAGCCCAAATAGTATTGGGCTTGTAACATCCCTAATTTCGCATAAATATGAAAAGTGTAGTTTAATTAATATGGAGTATGTGAATATGATAATTATGATTTGAGGGGTGGAAAATGTGATAATTATATTTTTAGGTTTTCAAATGGACCAATTTGAACTGTCGAAAACAATGCCTGAAGAAAAGGGTGAAAAACTGGACAGTGTGCATTGCGACCATCCTCGCGACCAGAGATCGCGGTAGCTGCTAGCGATGAAAGTGGCCAAATTGGACCAGTGAGTATCGCGATGGCCCAAACTGAACAATCACCGCTCACGATACATGGTCGCGATGACCTAAAAATTTTTTTAAAAAAATGAGCACCGAGTGGCATGAAGCGGTTCCACTTAAAAGAAATAGAAGTGAGCATAAGCTCACAAGCAAAAATAGAACAGAAACCAGAGCAAATGGGAGAGAAAGAAAAGAGAAAAGAGGAGAGAGAAAGAAGAGAGAGAAAGGAAAGAAGAAGAAGAAAAGAGAAGGAGAAGAAGGAAAAGAGTGTACACTCATTTTCGAATTTTCCATTTTTCAGAATATTTTGGATTGATTGAATTTGAATAATTTTGAGTTATTTAGATTATATTGATTATAGTTTATAGTTTGAAATTGATTTTGGAATGATTTGAATAGTGAATTTTCGAAATATAGTTTATATTCGACATATTGATTATGAATCCTATTCTGAATTGATTTTAATACGTATTGATTCTAATATTGTTATGAAAATATATAGTTGAAGGTGATTTTAACTATATAAGATTTGTGAAATGTATCGGAAAATGATTTCAGGGCATTTTAATTTGATATGGAATTATGAAATACGTTTGAATATATTTTTGGATTGATTTAATGTGATTATTGATTTAGAAATATATTCGTATATTCGTATATTTCCGTTATATGATATTTGATGAAATTTGAATTTCAAATATATATATATATATATATATATATATATATATCGATATGAATTGAAATTGAATAAGTTGAAAATTGAATTCGATGATTCTGAAAGAAATAAAATATGTTGACAATGGATTTGAGAAAACGTTTTGTGAAATAGCTCTGATGTGTGTAAATATAGATATGGATATAGGAGGTTGACATATCAATTGAGTTTCTGTCTGAACAGTACTATGCCGATATACTCTGGTTGTGCCACCCTTTGGATAGTACAGGCCTCAAGTGCCGGTCTTAGGGTTCTGAATTCTGTCATGGGACATTTACAGCGGGTGATTCCGTTAGTGTTCCATTCTGATCTGATGTTCGATGGGTAGCCTCGTTTGTGTGTCCGATGCCGAACAACTCGTAATCTAGTCTGATAACTTATGTTTGTATGTCAGGAGCCCAGTATAAAAACTGATTTGTTATATGAAAACATTTGAGAAATTATAAAGATTTTGTCTATTGATTGATTTTGAATCTGTATTTGTTATTTATATTTGTATCGAAAATAGATAAACTTATTTGATATAGTATATTAGGATATACAATTTTGTGTACACCTACTAAGCAATATACTTAGCGTGTTGAGTTTTCTCACACGTAGGTAACAGAAGTTCCAAGGGAGACAAAGACAAAGAAGAGTAAAGACTGCAGAAAGAGAGTCCAGAGTCACATCGTTCCTACATTTTGGTAGTCCTTTTATAATAAGTATATATGTTTTGATACAATATGCATATACAGAAAATGTTTGTACATATTTGAAGAACTTCCGCTGTGTAAATATTTATTATATATTTATGTTATTTGACTAGTTATAAATTATATTGTGATAAAGTGATTTGGTAAGTTACACTACATTTGGAAAGGTGCGCAAAAGTGATTTGAGATTTAGAAGCTGATTTTTATTAATATTAATTGTAAACAGGTTTTGGAAAGTCAGAAGAACAGAAGAAATTCTTACAAGATTTTCGAAAATTTATTTGGATCACTTTCAAATGTTTTTAATATAGTTTTAAATTATGGTTATATAAAAGTAAAAGTTATATGTTAGTATATAGTGGCGCTCCCTGATTTCGGTCCGAGTGGATTAGGTCAGGGGGTGTTACAAGGCTGACCTAATAGGAATAGTACGGGTGAACAGTACTATATGAATAGTAATGGGCTGACCCAGTGGGAACAGTGACGTCAACAGTGCACAGTGACGTACGCGTGAACAGTACCCAAAATTTTCCTATAAATACCCCTTTCATTCATTTGTTAAATCATCCCAAAATGTAGTCTCTTCTCTTCTCCCTTAAGCCTCTTGTGAGGTTGTTCTCTCATAGTATTATTAGAGAGAGAGGTTGTAATTATTTTGGTCTAGTAAAATCATTCTATCTTTGTCTGTGGATGTTTTCCCTCAAATTAATTGGGGGTTTTACCACGTAAATATTGTATGTCCAGTTCTTCTCCACTTTTCTCAAATCTCTACTTTAGTTGTCGTATGTTGCTTCCACATGCAGATCCCAATAGTAGCATCAGAGCACTAGCTGAGATCTTAACAATTATGATTTCATACCTATCAAGATATTGAAGTATGCAAGGGAATTTAGAAATACATTACTCTCTTAATTTCATTTCACGTTCGATAACAACCTTAAAAGAAGACTAAATCTTGGCATACCAACAAGGAATATCTATGTCAATGAAAAATTTAGTAAATGATGGATCATCCAATTCTGGGATCAATGGTGGTTTCTTCTATTTAATAATGTCCTTGTACTTAGGATCAGTGCTTGGCCAAAACCACAGTGTCATGTTGCACAGTAGTTGGATAAACTCTTACACATACTTTCTTGAATGTGTGGACCTGCATATATAGTTTGATAAAAAGGTCAATGAAATTACATAATAGTTTATCTTGATAGCTTCTGATCTCTGGAGCTCTAGTACTCCATAACTTCTAAGAAATCAAAACAACTTCAACTGTAGCTAGAAAACCTATGGAAGATAAAAGATATATGAATCAAGAATTACTAAGTAAAGGTGCCTGGGGGGATAAATTTACAGTGACCAGAGCCATTGAAGCAACATCCATGGTACACACATTGCAGCCTCCCCCACTGATCAATCCTCCCTTGAGACAATGGAACCAATTAATGAGGACAAGTGTTATCAAACACCTTTCATGTACTCTCATTTCTATCCCACCACACCACCACATCAAGTCTCAAAATCTTCTTTGCAAGTGGCACACTCTTGTCCAACTCACACACTGCCATGACTGGATAACATTCTGAGAACCAGTCAAATTTCTCTTCTTCAGCTCCTGTTTGATCAAGTTCTGGCTCTAGAAGGTCGTCTACATTTTCTGGTGATGAAACTTTTGATGATGATAATAAGGAGGTCATGAAAACCTTGGATGATCTTGATGTGTTTCTGTAAGTTGAGGAGAAACATGACCTGGGTATTGGAGTGGACTTGGTGAAGTTGGTTTTGTGAACCTCCAAGAGCTACCATGGCTGGTATTGACAAAAACAAAATTCTAGATTAAAACAAAAACAAAAGAGATACAGATAATCCGTGTTTGCTACAGACTGCAACTATCAAGCAATAATTAGCTTGACAAAATTCTAGATTAAATTCTATATGATTTTATTTTGTATTTGTATATGATCAAATTTTTTGGATAGAACCCATCTTTAAGAACCAATTTGTAAAAAAGAGGGGCATCCAATAAATTCATACATAACGTAGTCACCAGTGTGTGTGTGTATATATATATATATATATTATAATGGTAACCACACATCACATCTCAACTAATATTAATGTTAAAAGTTTAAATTCCTACTCATTTAAATAAAAAAATAAAATAAAAATATCCATTTAGCATTGACTAATCACATATTTAAATCAACATAAGATTATAGTATGTAAACTTATTTTATTAAAAGTCAATTGATACAATCTTAATCAAGTATTTAATATAAATCAATAATATTAGGAATTCTAACTTGAATTTAAACTTATCCCAATTTTTAATTTCAGACTTGCCAGTTCCATTGAGATGACATATTGCAAGTGAAATCTCCATCCAATCTTCAATTGGATAAAACTTTCATATCATAAATTAATAATTCTTTTTTAAAAATAGTGAGGTCGATTGTTTTTTTATTTAAATATTGGATATGTTTGAATTTTTTAAAAATTAAATAGGGACTGAAACATGAAACCTGAATGATATGTTTATTTTTTTTTTCTTTTAAACTACTAAATAGAAGTGTTGATTATTTATTTTTTAAGACATAAATATCCAAATAAAGCTAAATTAGAAATATATTAATGTAAGAATGATAATAATGCAATAAAATATTATAATTATGCAAGAAAATATTGTAATTATGATTTAATGATTATGTGTTAAATGATAAGTTAAGATTTTTAACTTTTAATTTTAAATTATTTTTTTAGTATTTTTAAATTGTTTGATCACTTAAAAAAAATAATTAAAAATAACTTAATGTGTCCAATTCAGACTTATTAAGTATTAAGTAGAAAAAATAAGCAATTCCATAACACTACCGTTTTAAGAATATTGTGTAAAGCCCAACTAGGGAGGCCCATTTTATCTCCAAAAGCCCAACTTCAAGTAAAGCCCACCTAGAGCCTTGAGGTTTGCTTATCTACAAGCGAAATTAATCTTCGTGTTTATTAGTAAAGATCTTCCATACCGTTAATTAAACTCCATCCAATTTAATGGTTGACCATGTTTGATTCCAAATAATATATATAATTACTAATATTCATTATATTAAAAAAAATTAAAATAAAGGTTAAAATCTTCACTGTCTATCTCATCTTTTTAATTATTTTTTTTATAATATTTTTATTTAATGAATATTAGTAATTTTATATAGAATAATTAAAACTAATCTACCTAGGGTTTGTTATTTTACAAATGGAAATAACGTTATGAAAAGTTGACAGCAAACTCTTCTGCCGTTATCGTTGACCGTTAAGTACTAACGGTTGACCTTGACTAAAAACGTAAAATGATCATTGTGTCATTTAAATGAGACACGTTACGACCAACCTATCTAGGGTTTGCCTTTTTACATGTGGAATCAACTTATTGAAAACTAACAATTAACTCCTCTGCCGTTAGTCAATCGTTATAAAATATTAGTCAACACTGATCAAAGTCAACTATTTTAAGGGCATTTTAATGTATTTTTAAAATAGAAAAAATATAAGATTTGCACCGTCTATCTTATTTGATATGGACGGTAAAGATTTATTTAAAAAAAATAAAACACTTAAGATCTCCATCGTCTATCCATCCATCTCAAATGGATGCTGGAGAATAAAAAAAATAAAAAAACCTGGCAACCTCCATGGATTTTCATAAGAGATCCATGGAGATCAAAGAATTAGGGGAAGCGAAGAGCCTTCACTGGTTCGACCTGGTGCGACGAAAGGAAGGGGAAGAGCCACCCTTGCATTGTAAAATGAGGCTCTTCGCCACCCAAGGTGTGGCGACCTTCTTTGCACGATGAAAGAGAGGCTAGCCTCCCCTTCGTGGTCTCCAACGAAGGACCTCCGTGGATCTCTAACGTATTTTTATTTTTTTTTTAATTTTAAGTGTTTTTTTAATTATTTTTTTAAATTTATTCTTAATTTAAAATTTTTAATTTTGAATAAATCTCCACCATCCACTTGGATGGTGGAGATATAAATTTGTTTTTATTTTTAATTTATTTTAGTTTCTTTTTTTAGGGATATTTTTGGTCTTTTTACACTTTTAAAATTATTAACGGTCATCTTTAATGGTCAACGCTAATGACAGAGGAGTTAACTGTTAGTTTTTCAATAAGTTGATTTCGCTTGTAAAAGGCTACATCTCAGGTAGGTTGGCCATAACTTATCCTTTTTTTATTTCAGTTTTTTAATTTTTTTAGTTAAGGGTATTTTGGTCATTTTACACTTTTAAAACGGTCAACGGTAATGGCATGTGGTTTCGCTGTCAATTTTTCGTAAAGGTGTTTTATTTGTGAAATGAAAAATCCCAGGTAGGTTGGCTGTTTTGTCCTTTTTTTTAACAGTCAAACATGGTCAAACGTTAAATTGGAGAGGTTGACTAACGGCAATGGAGGTTTTTATCAATAAATCCAAATATTAATTCCGATTGTAGTTATGCAAACCTTAGGGTATCTAACTGTTATTTGCTATATATATATATATATATATGCACACATCAACTTCCAAATTTCTCTTGATAAACGGTGGTCTCTGTCAGTCTCCCTCTCTTTTCTTTGCCCTCCAAAACAAGATACACTCCACTTGGCTTTCATATCAAATCCAAATTCAAAACCCTAAACCATCAGAAGATCATTTTTGTTTTTTTGGTCTTCAATTACTCTTTTTTGATAATGGATTCTCTCCAAGCCAATTACAGAGAGGAAGAAGACGAAGAATCAGAACCACCTATCAACGAAACCCCGCAAAATCCTGAATCCGACCCCCAAGACGACACCGCACTCCAACCACAATCCCAACTGCAAAACGGCGACGCTCAACAACCTGCAATTCAACCCCAACCCGAGTCTATGGTCTCCGATTCCGTCTCCGAAGACGACCCCACTGCCTCCGACGACACCCAGAAGTCTCCAAAACCCGACGACAACAACAACGCCGCCCAAAACGATGACGAAGACGACGAGGAAGATGAGGAGCCGCCTCCCAAGAAGCAGAAACAGCTTTCGTCTCTAACGACAATGGCGATGCCAAAGCAAGAACTAGAAGAACCAGAACAGGAGCAACAAGATCAAGAGCAAATCCCGGTTGCTGCCAATAACAATGTGGCTTCCAAGGCCACGGCGACTGCTAAGAAATCGAAGAAGAAGAACAACAATGTCTGGGTTTCCAGGACTACGCGAAAAGGGAAGAAGAAGAACAAAACGAACAACCAGAACCAGCCATCCACTGAGGACAAAGTGTTGGTTACTCCGGTTCCAAGATTCCCGGACAAAGGGGACGACAACCCAGATATGAAAATCTGTTTATCAAAGGTTTATATATTCTTTTTCAGACAAATTGCATTGAATTGCTTTGCATTTCCTTTTTTTTTCAATCTTAGTTTTGAATTTGTTAAATTTTTGAAGGTTTATAAAGCTGAGAAAGTGGAAATAAGTGAAGATATCCATTGAATTGCTTTGCATTTTCTTTTTTTCCAATCTTAGTTTTGAAATTGTTAAAATTCTTTGAAGGTTTATAAAGCTGAAAAAGTGGAAATAAGTGAAGATAGGCTGACTGCGGGGAGCACGAAAGGGTATAGAATGGTGAGAGCCACTAGGGGGGTTGCAGAAGGAGCATGGTACTATGAAATAAAGGTAACTTTTTGATTTTTTTTTTTATTTTTGATGCATTCCCTCTTATAAGCTTTTGATGCAACCATGTTTGTGGAGTGTTATTATAAGACAGGAAAGACAACTTTTTTGATGTATATCAATGTCTATCTATATATAGACGTGATTAGAAATTATCTCCATTGTAAACTGAACTCATGATTAAAACTAAGACCTTGACTGGTGTATTATTTGGAATTTTGCTATGAAACTAGATAAGTTGATAATGCACGAAGTTAAAGAAAAACCCACATGGCATAATTGCTCGAATAAAATTTTCATTCTTCCTTTCCTTGATGAAATGATGGTGTTGTGCAACATGAACAGTTGAGTTCAACTCTACTGTTGGTGCATCACAATTTAACTCTAATATGGAGCCTTTATCTTCTAACGATTTGCCTAAATAATTATTGTAATCCTAAAATATTTTTTTAAATAAAGGTGGAGAAATTGGGTGAGACGGGGCACTCACGTCTGGGATGGTCTACAGAGAAGGGGGACTTGCAAGCGCCGGTTGGGTATGACGGAAATAGTTTTGGATATAGGGATATTGATGGGAGTAAGGTGCATAAGGCCTTGCGGGAGAAGTATGGTGAGGAAGGGTACAAGGAGGGAGATGTTATTGGATTTTATATCAATTTGCCAGAGGGAGGACAATTTGCACCCAAGGCACCGAATTTTGTTTGGTACAAGGGGCAGAGGTATGTCAGCGCCCCTGAAGCCAAGGAGGATGCACCGAAGGTGGTTCCTGGTGAGTTTGATATTATTTCTGTAATACGGGTTTTGTTATGTGGTTATATATGATATGTAAGTTAAATGTGTTCTCTTTTGGGTGTTGTGTAGAACTGGTAGAGAGAGAATGAATCCTGTTGCCATGCACTGACTATATTATATTATTATTTTTTATTTAACTGTTGATGCTTTGCATCCTTCGCTACAGATAATTTAAATATGCCTTTGAATTTGAATAAAGCTAATGCTATAATGATCTTGCACATGTATTATTTTATGAAGCATGATGGTAGTGAGGATGGACTGTTGCTAATAAGTAATAAACTGAATGTGTGCAAACATCTCTGTCTCTGTAAACTTTATTTGGATGAAGAAATTTGTTCCCTTCTCTGACAACTGCAACTCTGCATTCAAGTCTGCTTGGTTTTTGTCTTTTGTTTTTTTGTACATTTGTGGGTGTACCGTAGATATTTATACGTTGAAGTACTTATGGTTGAGTATAGTTACATAAATTTATGCCGGCCTCCTTCTCTTTAAAGTACAAGTTTGTTAATATTCAGTTTAGTTTTTTTTTTTTTTTTTGCTATACAAAATAATAAAATTCTACTCGTAAACAATGACATGAATGATTAGCGAGTATGTAAGCAGAATAAGACAACCTGTTCAGTCATATGGACTGTCTAATTGCACAAGTGACATGATTCTTTATTATGTTTTTTCTTTGGATAGTATGGACTGTACCTCCGTATATGGTTAGAGTTTTGTTGTAATGAAGTTGGAAATGTGTAGTTGTGTATGGAAATTGGCATGAAGAAGAAATGTTATTTTTCTTTTTGAGTGGGAGAGAAGAGAGAGATCTTGTGAACAATGGAAAAGACATTTAAATGACACAAGTGAGAGTAAGATTCTCGTATCATTTATCTTTTCTTCTAAAAGGTTAGGGATGGTCAATTTATAGTAATAAGAATTACATTCATTGTTATGCCTTACAAGATTCCTTTGATAAGCTTTGTAAAAAGATAATGTAGACCCTTTTGAAATGATGAATGTTCTGAACTTTGATATGCGCTATTTGTACATGTTTAGAGTTTTGTTGTAATGAAGTTGGAAATGTGTAGTTGTGTATGGAAATTGGTATTAAGAAGAAATGTTATTTTTCTTTTTGAGTGAGAGAGAAGAGAGAGATCTTGTGAACAATGGAAAAGACATTTAAATGACACAAGTGAGAGTAAGATTCTCGTATCATTTATCTTTTCTTCTAAAAGGTTAGGGATGGTCAATTTATAGTAATAAGAATTACATTCATTGTTATGCCTTACAAGATTCCTTTGATAAGCTTTGTAAAAAGATAATGTAGACCCTTCTGAAATGATGAATGTTCTGAACTTTGACATGCGCTATATGTACATGTTAGTTCTATGGAGTACATTGATTGAATCTTTACAAGTATTGGTGGCTCTCCTTTTAAAGTGGTTTTTTTTTTTTTTGATAAACCACATCAACTGCTTGTAAATTAAAAATGAACAAAATATACTCTGTCTTCGACTAACAAGAGAGCTAACAATCTGCATTTAAAAATTGCATAAATAAATCAAGCAAAACAAAAAACCTAATAGAATTGTAAACCCATTCTCCCAAAGTAGTGAAGTACATCAATAACTTAAAAGCAAAACTCAAATCCCATTCTCGTCGATACAATCTGAGCCAAGTAAAAGAAACCAAGCACTTTACCACCAACATTCTTCCCTCTTCTGGGCTCGTCATAGTCCATAATGCCAACATCTCTTGAGGGAAGCAGCCTTGCAGTCCACCTTTAATCTCCTTAACACCACATCTAAATGAGGACTGACAACCCCACACTTGTTCAGCCTTCCGTTCAGTTCAACCACAATCTTGCCAGCTTTGTGATCATCAATGTACTCAGACTCTCCAATGTAACCGTACTTCTGCATCACCAGAAGAAACTTGATGATAACCTTGGAGGATGGTCTGATCATGACCTGACACTTCCCACATTTCGCAGCATTATACATGCTTTTAAGAGCATTGTTCAGACCACTGACTGTTACCATTGTTGCATAGGTAAATCACAGCAGGACATGCACCTTCCAGAGCGAGAGAGTATTTTCTACTTAATGGGTGCTCATTATTTTATGGCAATAAGGCATCACTAAAACTTATAGCTTGAGTAAGAAGTTTCCTCAAGTAAACCTGAGATGAGGTTGTGTTTTAGGAGTTGTTGGAACTGTGCGGTCATGATTTGCTATGTATGAATTTATTATGATAAGTTGATTGTGGTTTTTAATATGTCATGTGTCTTTTGTGATTGTGATCTCAGGTCATCTAATGAATTCTGTTTATTAATTTAACAAAAAGACACATTATGTAAATATATATTCATAAAAATAAGTAAATTTAAAGACCATGCAGTATCATGTCTATTATTTGGTTATCACACACAGCCACAATACTTTAAAAATAAAATTTACCAACACATGTTGCATTTGGAATTTACAGTACTTCTAAAAGAATTAGAGTACCAAATATTTTAGAACTGATTATTTTTACAGTACAAATAAAGTTAATTATTATAAAAGTCACGGCAATACCAAACTCATCCTAAATCTTTTAAAAGATTGGTAGTTCGGGACTGTTTTATATTGTTGATTTCCCCAAACTTGCTTGGGCTTATCATCACGAAAAGGGTTTTCAACCTTGCATTTATAGTTCTTGCTGTCTTGGGTTCATTTGTATCTTGAAGGCAGATGCAATGCAACTAAGGGGCTATGTTATGCTGAAATGTAATTGTTGCCTTCCTATGATCTTGCCACTTTGTATATTCTGTGTGTTGGAAGAGTATTTGTTGTAACATTATCTAATTATTAGTATAGTTTTTTTTCTCCGAACTTTAGCATGTATATACTTAATTTATATCTGGTATTCTGGAAGTAATTATTCATGTGCAAAGCATTGTTTTGCCATGCAGGAAGTGAGATAACTTTCTTCAAAAATGGGGTATGCCAAGGGGTTGCATTCAAGGAATTATGGGGGGGTCGATATTACCCTGCTGCTTCATTGTATACTCTTCCCAACCAACCAAATTGTGAGGTCAAGTTCAACTTTGGCCCTGATTTTGAATGCTTTCCCGAGGACTTCGGTGAGCGTCCAGTGCCCAGGCCCATGATTGATGTTCCTTATCATGGGTTTGACAGCCGAGTTGAAAATGGTGTGACCAATGAGAAGAAACATTAGCCAGCAGCAGCATCTATCAACCTTGTTACCGAGTATCTGCAGAGTTTCCTGTAAAAAAAAAAAAAAGTATCAGCATTGTTGGAGATTGATTTGAGTTTACCATTCTAGTGTAATTTTATTACTGTTAACCTAAGACTGACAAATGAATTGATGAGTTATTTAAACTTGACTTAAGAGGGAACTTGAATTTTGTTTCCTGCTTGTGAATTGTAAAGCTGTCATACGAGCCAATTGATATCTTGATTTCTTGTGGATACTTTGTTGAAATTTCTACTTATTATGCTTAAGTTTATTATAATACTCCTAAATTTTGATTGATTATGTAGTCATGGTTTTAGTAGTTTCTAGTTTATCTGCATGGGATAACTGTTAGATGTTCATAAATTTTGTCATATCTATCATTTAACTTCATTTTGGATGCTTTAGGAATATCATAGTATCAGTAACTGTTATTTGTCTGCAATGTAAGATGGTAGATTCATTATATTGTGATTTTCTTCTGAAGTCACCAGTGCAGAGTCGGTTGTTTTCTTTCATTTTGCTTAATAAGATAGGGCTTAATACATGAGTTGCTCTATTGTTTTTCTTGGTTTGCAAACCTAAAGTGGAAGATCAGTAATGCATGTGGCTTTTTTGGGTTCAGTCAATTTGTTCTCTCCCTCTGTCAGACATGTAACCCTCATACCTGCATACACACAAATACAGATACACTTGTACTTTTATCTTCAGCTTTGTGATATTCTTCTGCCCAACTTTGGTGGATGGGGGAAAAGAAATTGGTATTGTAATCCCCATTGGTCCTAGCTCTTTTAAAATCTGATCGCTGCATTTTTTTTTCTCAATCACAAGGATAAACCTTATTTTGTTTTGAAACTGATGTGTTGTTCGTACCTATACCTGTCCTGTATTTCCTTTATTATGTTTGTATTAAAGATAATTATCACAACTCATAGACCTCATTTATGCTCTGGAGCTCACCAGGCAGCTTGTGACTCAATTGAGGACATAGTGATCTTCTTCTAGAGCAACTATGCTGCCCAAGATCTAATTTGTTATATCTTGTTTGTTCTTTTTATAGTATTTTGAGAGGGGTAGATAGTCTTTACATGTTATCTAATTTAAAAAGCTTTTCATGCTATTGACAGGTAGTATGCAGATTTCTGTCAAAGTGCTTTACTTTGTTGAAATTGATAAAGATGCAGCTGGTGTTGCAGTGGCAGCAACAGCGATGACTTCATAACTAAGAATATGGTCAGGTAGGTCTTATTTGGATTGGATTTTTAAGTGCCCTGTCTTCTAGCTGCCTTTATTGGTGATAGGATTCTTTATTTGTGCTGAGTTTAATACTTGCTTCTTCAGTGGAAACAAAGGGTTACTTTATATGTGAAACCTTGTAGTCAGATTGTTAACGTATACCAAGTGTTTGCCTATTATGCACATTACTATGTTTAACAGAGGATTTTTTGCCCTGAATGATTGTTGTTTCACACTTGTGTTTTTGTGTCCTGACCTAGTACTATTTTCACCCTGCCTCCTCCATGCATGCGTTTCTAATTCAGAAATTTCGAATTTAGATTGTCTGATGTTTGAGAAATTTTAAGAGTTTTCTATCTTCATTTATTTTAGAGATTTCAATACACAACTATACCTTGTTTCCATCCAACTATTTCATGGAGTTCCTATACCAACTCTCCAATTAGCATCATTTTTTCATAATAGTGCCTAAATTTTACTATCAATAGCCCTTGAAACAACCATAATAATTTTGATTTCTCACCTTATTTCTATTTTAAAACTTTTCCATCCAGTACACTTTAACTTGAAAACTATTCCCGTGCTTGATCTTCCTAATCTCTAAACTTTTAACTAAAATTGCTAGGAGGAAAAAGCTGCTCATTTAGTGATGTTAAATATCTTTGTAGAGTTCTGTGACTGCTTAGCATTCAATTTTGTTTGGTTTCTCACCTTGAACTTTAAGATGACAAGTGATAATACACAGCCCAAAAATATCCTAAAAGTGAATATCAATGACGTGGCAAATGAGTCCGTAACTTGTCAGTAAGATTATCGAACCATGTGGTAAAGATATGAATATGACAATTACAACTCTAATGTGATGTACCTTATGGGATACATTTTTTGCTTATGTAGTTGATTTAACCCTTGCTATACCTTAAGAAAAGCGATAGAGATTAAACATACAACCTAGATTTTGGAAATATTTGATGGGGGTTTTACAATTTGGTCTTTGAGGTGGTGTTTGGATCTATTTTATAAAACTGTTTTTTGTTTTCAAAAACTAAAAACAGATTTACGTATTTTTTTTTTAAATTTGTTTTCGAAAATGAAATATATTATTGTTAAATTTATAACTAAAAAGTTGAAAACAACAATTTATTGTTTTCATTGTTTTCAAAACAGTTTTTCAAAACAAATTACAATTGTTCACTCTAAACTACTATTTAACCCATTTTAAAAACAATACCGCACACATTTACCTTGTTTTTAATTTTTCAAAACTATTTTTAACAAACACTGCAAAATATGTTTGTATTTTTAAAAAACATCATTTTTGAAAACATGATTTTAATTTTTAAAAAGAGTTTTCAAAAACATTATTGTAAAAACGATACCAAACATGCCCTTAAGTTTTTAGCAAGGTTGCAGAAAGCGCTAGGCATTAGTCGGGCGGCAACTCACCGCCTAGCGCCTAGGCCGTTTAAGCGGGGATGAAGCGGTCTGCCGGAAGTAGATCATATAATATTTCAAGTAATTTTCGAGTTAAAAAAAATTCAACCAAATTAATAAATTTCCAACCCAAACTACCAAAGTCAATTAAATTCTAAGTTCAAACCAAATTCAATCACATCCAAATTTGAAATAAGGCAATAACTCGAATAAAGTAGTAAACAAATAAACTAATGGATGCTCATAAATTTCTAAGTGTCAAGGTTATTATCTTTTTCTTCATATCTTTCCAACACTTGTTCTTCATCGGATTCGAACTCAAAATTTATCTTCCTCCACCTGTTCATCTTCGGATTCAAACTCTTCTCCAAGACCTCTATTAACTCTAGCACTTCTTCGAGGTTGTGTCATTTCATTCGCACCGGTTGCTTCATCAACTAATTGCCAAGTAAGCCTCGTACCCGGCTCAACCTCTTCATCACCATCATCAACTATCCATCCTTGTGCATTACTAGCATCACCATCACTTGCTAATAGCACATCTATGTTGGCCTCCTTATTCATTAACCTTTTACGCTTATTTATCAATTTGAAATTGAATTGGATGAATACTAGGTTGTTTAATCGATCAACATCTAGTCTATTCCTTTTCTTCGTATGTATCTATATAAAAGTGAAAATGTGAAATTAATTAAAAAAAAATAAAAATTAGCATTTGCTAATGCCTAGTAAATAATAACGTAATAAATAACTTATCCCTCAAAAGTGCTCCAATTCTTTTCACACCCGGATGAACTTGTGGTTAATGCGAAGATCCTTTCTGCCCTCCTTTTCAAGTTAGGTGTTTGATGTCCAAACACAGACCACTATTGAACTACATATTAAGAGATTTAGAAATTAATAGTTTAAATTTTAAATAAATATAATAATTAATAGTTTGAGCAATTACTCTTCCAAAAGCACCCTCTTTGTTGGTATACTTCGCCAAGTCGGTCATTAAGATTTTTGTTTGCTTGTCAATGTCATCGAGAAAGAACATATTCACACAAGTACATACTGCATCTATTAGATCACAATCTTTTGCAATCTGAGGATCTTGATGGCAATAGAAGGGATTTAAGCGATAGGCCGTCTTATGTAATGGAGTATCGAGCCGATCCTTAGCTTTACTATCAATGATGTCAAGGATTGGTCGATAAACATTCTCATTATTTTTCAAGGCCGCCTTAATCTCTTCTTTTGCTTTCCTAAGCTCACCATATAAAAAACCCATGGATGGCTTTACATCCCCATCAACTAGTCGAAGCACCTTCACCAAAGGAGCAAATACCTTCAAGCACAAGGTGACCCCATTCCAAAAACTCAAGTTCAACACGGTAGAATAGGGTTGCCTTCTCCTTAGCGGTCTTTGACCATTTGCAATCTTCTAATTCCGTGTTAGTAAACATTGCCCTTAAACTTTTATTTTTCTCCACCAAACTTTGCAATGTTAGGAAAGCCGAGGCAAACCTAGTGACTCTCGGCTTAATTATTTCAACCACAAGGTTTTGTGATGTGCGTAAATAAATTTTGTGAAAGCTTTGGCACTATCAAGGTTTTTTTATTTTTTAACTTTGATATTTTTCCAATACTTTCAAGAATAAGGTTGATGGTGTGAGTAGTACATGAGACCAAAATATATGTGGCCTCCGATCCTTCAACAACTTTTCCGCGGCCATATTGTTGAAGGCATTGTCGGTCACTACTTGAACAACATTCTCTGGGCCAACTTGTTCAATACATTTGAATACATACTCAAAAATGTTTTCCGGTGTGTGCCTCCTCGAAGCTTTCCTTGGAAGAAAGAAAAAGTGATACCGTGCTTGCAATTCACACACAAGTTCATAATGCTCCTCCTTTTCCTATCAATGAAAGCATCGGTCATAAATGAACATCCACCTAATTCTAACTCTTCTTCTTGTTTTTTTAGGGCCTCTTTGATACTGTCAAACTCTTCCTTCAACAGCGGTCCACTCAATTGGTTTCGAGTTGGTTGTTTAAATCCCGATCCAAATTGACCAATTGCCTTCACCTTTGTAGTGAAACTATTGTTCTGAATAGCATTGAAAGGAATGCCCGCTTCATACACCCATCTAGCCGCATATCGTTGCACGAAATGTGTTCTCTCCTTGAAAAGTATATTAGTAATATGTTGTTGGCAAAGAGACTTACCGGCACTCATCGAAGCTTCCGGGTTGATCTTCAATGCAAACTTATCCATAGGGCCAAGAATGTGTGGTCTTTTCCTTGACCCTAACCCTTCAACTTCTTCTTCCTCCTCACCAATCTTGATGAGATCAACTTCCATTCTAATCTCATGGTCTTCCATATTTTTATTTTTCTTCTTAGTTTTAGCATTTTCGAGGGCTTGTCTACATTTAACTTGATTCTCCTTCGTTGACCTCTGACACCTAGAAACATTTCTCGTTATATGTAGCCAATATATTGTTTCAATCGATATACTCCCCCAGAAAACACTTTTGAACAATAGTTATACCTAAGTCTATCATAATTGGAGGGATCAACCAACTTCTCATAAGCCCACCTAATATCATCCGATTTCCATTTCAAAACAGATTCATTTGAGTTAGAGGCACCTTCCGAATGAATGTCCGTATTAGCTCCGGAACTCATTTCCTAAGTCCTAACAACAATGCACAACCACAATTCAATTTCAAAAGTAAAAAATAATGAATTCAACCAATATTCAACTTATATAAATTATTCATGAAATCTATATATCATAAATTTATAATATTTAGAGGTAGAAGAAGGAAGAAGAAGAAGAAGAACGAAGAGAAAATTTTGTTTTAAAACATAACCCCCAAAACGACGCCGTTTTGGGGGTTTAATTTTTTTTTTTTTTATAAAAAAAAAACTTGAATCAGCATCCAAAACGGCGTCGTTTTGGACACTGAGTTTAGATTAGGGTTCTGCTCTTCTTCTTATGCCGTGACGTCGCCAGATCACGCCCAAACCGCGACTTCTTCCTCCCCTTAAGCGCCTAAACCGCCGCTCAACTCCAAAGCTCGGAAGCGAGGCACCTCCTAGCTCCTCGTCGGCAATTAAGCGGCGACTTATGCCGCTTTCTTCAACACTGGTTTTTAAGAAATATACTCTTTTGAACAACATGTATGTATTAGCATTTTTGGTTCTTAATTTTTTAAAAATACATTAAAATGGTTCAGCCAACCATTAGTCAAAATTAACTGGAGTAAGGGTATTAAAGTCTTTACACATAAAAATTGTACAAAGGTGACCATGTAACCAATAAAAATAAAAATAAATCAATTTTCAAAAACTTTAAAAAAAACTTAAAAGAATAAAATATAGAAATATGAAAAAATTTAATTTTTCTAAAAAAGCAGCGGGTCGATCTTCAGACTGACGGCCAAAACCCTTCGTTCTCCTCCGTAGTGGAAGAGATCGCCAATGGAGGCCATCTTAACTGGCTCCACCCTCTTTTTTTAAAAAATTATTATTTAAATTGAAAATATTTATTTTCTGTTTTGTAAGAGTATTCTAATATTATTTTAAATTATCATTTACATATTCTAAGTATTCTTAAAATTATTTTTGATTTTTGAAGTTTTTTTATTTATGTAATTTTTTTAATTAAATTTCAATAATATAGTAATTTTGTAATATTGAATTCTTATATGGACATTTAAATCTTTTCAGCTATGGTTGCATTGTAAATAAGTAAAGAGTAACAGTCAATAGTTTTTTTCAATCAGCTATTTCAAATGAGGGGTAAAATAGTCTTTTTAACTAATCTATTAAGTTTGGTCGTTAGTTTTCTGATCCGATAGACCATTTTAATGCATTTTTGAAAACTTGAGAACCAAAGGAGCTAATACGTATATATTATGTGAAAAAGTAAAATTGTTTAAAGATTAGTGACCAAATTGTGATTCTCCCATATTGATACTAGATGGGTTGGGTTATAAATCAAACTTTGACATCATTGTTTTTTGATGAAAGCAAGGTATGTTCTCAGCAACTATGGCACAGGCAGCAGAATACAGCTGAATCAAGTATTTGGCCTATTGAGCTTAACTTGAGTAGAGAATACGAAAAAATAAAAAAATAAAAAGAAAGAAAGATTACACATGGTAACCAAACTCATCTTGTGCATTTTTGTAAAATACATATCTTTAATATATCCCTTTAACTTCAACAGGTGGAAAACATTGTAAAATCTACTCATATGGTATTATATAATATTCTTTCAAGTGTCAGCAATGTTCTATGTGGGATGCAAAATTTATTCTTAAGACAATATGGTTCTTGTATGTATATCTTTTTGCTGCTCTAGTCAAATTGGAGAGTTGAGACCCTCTTGAGAAGACAGTGAGTGCTGAACCTGATGCCTTGCAGATGGGAAAGATGGCAGTTTCCGGAATGAAGGCCGCTTCTTAAGATGGTGGAGAGTTCTCTTGGCATAAAGAGTTCGAAACAAAGGTGAAGCTCTTTCTCTCAACTTAAGAATTGCAACAAAGAGAAGTCTGTAACAGATGAGAATAACTACTACTGCTACCAAGTCCCACCACTTTGAATACTCCAGGTTGACGCCGAGCCTGGTTGTGAGGATTACCTCACCTTTCAGTTTTGGTCCACCAATTTCTAAAGAATCAAACTCCAGGCCGATCAGGTCGTTCTTGTAAGATCCCTACATTTTACATTAATGGTAAATTCAAATATTTTGATGTGATAACTATTGCCTTTACCTTAATCTGTGCTGCTACCCTGCCAAACTACTATTCTGTTGTGAACCAATAGACGATGCTTTGGGGAATAGAAGGTGCATTTTTTAGTATGTTCTAGTTTTAATTTTCTCTTAGGAGGCATTATGATACGTACTAGGAAGTTAATTTCTTGAAGCTTACCTGTAGTGCCCATGTGGCATGATTGAGATACGAAACTGGGTAACGCCAAAATATCTTAGGTAGATCAGGCAGCAAGCGAAAGAACCCAGCCGTCATCATCATGATTCCCTTTGTGCAAAATCATTAATGATATTAGCATAAGCTGTTAGTGAAAGGAAAATCTAATACAATATTGATGTAGTTATTGTTCTTACTAGATATCCGGCTCCTACTATGACTCCCATCAAGAAGTTGGGAACTAGCGAAGCTATCAGCATCATGCAGCTCTCTATGACTGCAATAGAGCAAATAAGATCGAGGCAATCGTACGCAAATGTGAAATTCCTGAACGGAATTTGACCATGTAATAGGTAATTGATGCAGTAGCAAGGGACATCACAGTCAAGAAAGGGAATGAAGATAGGAAATTAGAAAGCATATATACTCCAATCCCATAGTGCCCATTGAGCCGTTCTCGATGAAAAACCTATTTCCAGTAAGAAAATAAATCATTGAAAGCTTTAAAGTTAAAACCATTGCTGCCATATCCTAACCGTAAATGAGATTATTTTACCTTCATTTCTTCTATGAAGGATGGGAAACCTCCAATGGACATGAATGCCATGAAACCAGATATAAATCCCCCACAAGCACCGCGGGCAAAGATTGAAGAATAGCTTGTTCCGATATCAAAAAAGATGGTACCGACACATATAGATAAAGCTGCGTAGATTGCTATTCTTAACCAGTAATAACCCAAGTCTCTAGACATGTTTACGAAAGATCTTCGTGTCAAGGTTGAGAGTTGCTTCCACCATTTTGCTTGGCCCCCGCTCTTTCTTTCAAATACAAGCCCTTCCTGTAACAACAGTACATGCTCATCTATTGTTCTCTTCTAACAATTGCTGTGCTTGCCATTATTGCCTTACACATTACTGTAAGAAATTAGATTTGCATGAACTACACATTAACTAATGTATCCTTTAGTTATACTTTTCATCATCCTATCTAAACTTGCATCTTCTACTAAATTTTATCGATATGTTACATTATAAACCCACGCACACCCCGTGCAAGTTGGACAAGTTGTCAATGATATTGAAACTTTGCTGGGATAGGGTATTCTTATTGAATAATATACCTTACCAACATAAGTGAGTTGATGAATGAATAGGACTTGAGTTTCAAATGCTTACAATTGTTGAAATTCCTTGAATCCTTGCTCTTGCTCTTGCTGCATACTCCGAGCACCGGTATTTCTTTATAAGCATAGCTTTGATTTCTGCTGTTAGTAAGTTTCTCAAAGGATCAAATGAGTTTTGAGTTTCCTGAAGATGATAGATAATTTGATTAAAACCATAAATTTATGAAAAGACAATCCAAATTCAGTTCAAGGATTAAAAAAAAGCTGTAAGTATATGCTGAAGGAATTGCTGGTCATTCATTTTATTGAAACAATGTCAAAACGTAATATAATGTGTTAATTTGTGTCTTGTTTAGAAATTGTCAATTGTCAATTGTGTTTCCTTTAAGCTTTAGCATATTTTCTGTATTCTTGCATGATATTGAGTTTAGAAAAAACATGAAACGAGGAAAACATTTCTGACTACACATTATCATGTAGAAATGCATCCCCTGTTCATGTGAAATCAAAACAATAAATACGCAACCACATACATACACATATTCGTTTAGATTCTATCAAAACTGCTCTGATATCGTCGAAGTCTGAATTAATACAACGAAGGAAGTGATCAGAAGGATTTCTTCGACTTGGACATGGGAATCCTGCTTCGGCGAAGAACTGCAAAATTTTAATATTATATATTAGATTAGAATCATATTGATTTAGGATTTGATTCCTGGCATGTAGAATGTTGTCATCTCCATGTATGATACGTTGACAAAATTCTACTTTCAGAATTTGCATGATCACATACCTTGGCAGCCAATTTTGCTTCTCCAAAATAAACAGTTTTCACCCCCAGACAGCAGAAACAGATCATCATAGCGAGCAAAAACTTCACTACTCGGCTGATGAATTGCAGATATAACTGTTCTAACCGGCATGAGCAACGATTTTTAAGAATTTCGACCACGAAAAAGGCGGAGGCACTGTCGAGGCCACTGGTGGGTTCATCAAGAAACAAAAGCTGAGGTCTGGTGAGGATTTCAAGTGCAATGCTCACTCTCTTTTTCTCCCCACCGCTAATGCCCCTCATATGCAGTTTCCGATCAGCCGATCACCACAATCTTGGAGACCCATTTCCGATATTGTACCTTCCACAATGTCAGTAACCTCGTCTTTGCTCATACTACTTGGGAGCCTCAAATGGGCCGAGTAAGTTAGGGTTTCTCTCACTGTTAGGGTTCCCAATAGTACATCTTCTTGAGTCACATAAGCCTGTAATTTCAACAGAAACAAAGAAAAGGGAAGTTATGGAATCTACAATCCTAATAATTTTCAGGGAAATCCAACTTATCAAATTTCCTAATTAAATTAAAGTAATTCTCTTTACGACTCATATTGCTAAATGCGCATGCACAATTCGAATATTTAGACAAAAAATAGTGCAGACTGTCCGCACACAAAAGCAAACTACAACTAACTTTAAAAGGATATATACTTACAAGACCACCGTACTCTAGTCTTCTTTTCTTCCCATTCAGAAGAACATTCCCAGTCATGACAACATTTCCTGAGAGTCTACCTGCTCAACATTTTAAGAACAACTTTAATGACTTTATTTGCTGGATTAGTATTGAAACATTCAATGAAGCACAACTAATATCGATACTAACTTAGTTGTCGGAGTTTGTATTATTTATTCTATATTAGTAATTGCTAGATTCAAAAATTTAAATCGTGATATAAGAGTATAATGATAGTATTAATTCAAGTTATGAGACTGTAGGAGTTGTCTATCAATTGACACATGACCTTGTGTCTGACTGCTGTAATGAAAATTTAAATACTGTAAGGTCATGCAATCAAATCATGTTAATTTCATTCATTTTTCCCACGCCAATTCTTGATTCAGAGATGTCAAAGTGGTTGGGTCTAATGGCCATTAAATTGAATTGTTCACAGCTTCAGCATTTCCTTGTGTTCCAATAAGGGAAGTCGGCAAACCCCACTGGCCTCAAACTCATAGGGCCTCCGCTCCTGATTTGGTGACTGAAAGTGCCCCATTTCGAGGGTGGGATTTGGGTGCATTTCATCCTGGAAATCTAATCGAGAGTATAGAAGGGGACAGGTTCTTCCTAATCCAAAATTATAGCCTAATATAAGTTAACAATTTATATTTTTACTCTAATTTTTAATTTTGTGAATGATGAAGTTTTATTAGATTATTAGATGACGATAATAAATTTTTTTTTTATATATATAGTTATAATTATTTTAAAATTTTAGGTCAAAAGGATGAGGTGTCGAAATATCGTTGACATCTTTAGTTCCAATCCCTCCATAAATTTAGTACAACATTGTAGGACCAACTTGGTTCATGGACTAAGTAAAGTAGGTAAGGTAGGTCAATAAATTTAAAATGGGTTTGTTTGATATGACTTTTAGAAGCTGATTTTTGAATTTTAAGATTTGAAAGCAGTTTATAAGAATGTTTGATTGTACTAACAACTAAATTACCAATCCTACGAGTGTCCAATAAATATTTGATTTGCATATTCATTGTACTGTTTCGCCCATCTTGAAATTCTTTTCATGTTTTATCACTTTTAGGATAAATTATTTCATAGCAAGGCTTTTATATTTTTTGTACTCCATATGGGGCATTTAACTTATTTCGAATACCTAACTTTTTTTTTTTTTTTTTTTTGGTTTTGATCGAATTTCAAGAGATGAATTAAATTTGCAGATATATATATAGAGAGATAAAAATATTTCATTTCGCATTTACAAAAAAAAAAAAAAACCCTTATCTAATCCTCATGCTGGATTGAAAGCTTCCACACTGTGATAGGGTTTTTTTTTTCTATTTTTATAAGACAACACGTTATGAAGTAAAAAATAATAAAACAAAGCTGAATCCAACCCATTAAAGCCCAACAATTAATTTGTCTCCAAACTATTAATGTCCTCTAACTGATTATAATTGTAGATTTAGGCTTAATTTTTAGGGTAAATTCCGGATAATAATTTTATAATATTGGTTTAATCAAAGACTACAAGTTTACAACAAAACAAAATAAAAAAGGAAAAAAAAAAAAAGAAGTAAAAACAACAAGAATGTGAAAAAAATTTCGAAAAAAATAAATAAATTAAGAATGTGAAGAAGAAGTCATTAATAATAAATGTGGTTAGTCATGTTTAGAATTTTCAATTTTGTGACCAACCAACCCAGCCATTTGTAATCTTGGTGTTGCCATTACTATGTTTCAGGTCATCTAATAACACATGACAACTCATATATTCCAAATTGGTGACCCAACCAATTTATTTTTCCAGTGAATTCTTAATGATTACCAACGAAGTTATACTATAAATTTATCAAGATAGTTGTTACTTGAGACTTTAATAACTTTATAAACATAATTAGAATAAATCTAAAGATAATAAAGCAAAAGTTTTTGTTTGTAATCTACTAGCTAGCTAGCCAGCTTTGGTTTTTGAGAGAGAGAGGGGTCTAACCAGCCAAAGCATCAAGTAAGGTGGATTTGCCAGAGCCAGAAGGACCCATGATGGCCATGATCCGACCAGGTTCAGCATACCCTGTGAGCCCATTTAGCAACCTCTTAGTGGGTCCGTTTCCAAAGTTAGGCAGCACCACCGTTAGATCTTCCCACACCAAGTACATCATTGCCCCTTCATGATCATGATGATCACGATCTTCTCCTCTTGACAAACCCATCTCATTATGATCAGCAAACCACCATTACCACCATTACCACCACCACCACCCTCTCTTGTTCTATCTCCATCCTTCTCTCTAAATATTTCTGAATTGGAACAAAGATAGAATATATATATATATATATAGGGTGGCCAATATTTTTAGACAATAGTAAATGTGATTTGTGGAGTAGTTTTTTGGGGTGTGTGTCAGCGAGATGTGACTGGTAACTGAGTTTCTATTTGAGAGAGAAACCTAGCCAAAGTTGATGGAATTAGGGAGGGAAGAGAATATGTTATACATATATATAGAAGAAATTAAAGTTAATGATAGTACTACGCTGCTATTCCAACAATGAGTGAGAGACCAAGCTACTTAAGCAATTTCTGTTTCTAATTAAATTAACCTGCCCATCGATCAGTGCTCTCATAAATATATATGCAGAGATCTAGGAAGTAGATTTGATTCAAATTAAGAGTGACACTACTACTATTCCCAGTTATTATCCTAACTAATACACCATAAAAGCATGCCAACTTTTAATTGAGTTAATTAGTTGTGCGCCTCCCTCTTCATATTAACGATAGGGTTTGAGTACAATCTTGTTTGTAAAAAATCAAACGTGGAGAGAGCTCTCCCCCATTCTCGAGAGTAGCTATCCGGGTTGTACTTGTAAATGATTGATCTGGATAA
Organism: Xanthoceras sorbifolium; assembly: GCA_003430845.1. Classification (NCBI taxonomy): domain Eukaryota; kingdom Viridiplantae; phylum Streptophyta; class Magnoliopsida; order Sapindales; family Sapindaceae; genus Xanthoceras; species Xanthoceras sorbifolium. Next base: position 173,470 of record QUWJ01000647.1, read on the forward strand.
CATTTGACAGAATCTTGAAAAATTAAAATAACAACTCGTCAAATGGGGAAGTGTTCAATTTTATTGATAAAACTTAATATTAAGTTTAACTATATCTGAGTTCGAGTCATTCCAGCGTATTTTATTTATTCTATACATTTGAATATGTATTAGCTTTGTCTGAATATAGAATGGAGTAGTGTGTTAGAACATTTTCAAATGGAAAAATTATAATAAAAGTTGAGAAAGAATATATAGTCTCGGAAGAGGTGGAAAATATATAGTTTCTAGAAGATACAAGTTATAGAATGGAATATTTTGTTTCGTTTCTCCTTTTCACTTTGTAAAGGTGGTAAGTGCTTTAATAGCTAGGGTTTACTCTTACACCAAACTCAACTGCCAACTAAAATCTCTGCAGGGCAGCTCCCCCAGCACTCACTGCACCGCTCTCTCTGTGGTGTATGTGTGTATGAGAAAGAAAATTTGAATTGTGATACTACTGGAAATGTCTTTTACTTTATTAATTTGTGTTGTATATACATAGGAAGGATTGACAGTACAGGTGAAACATTTTGACAAAGCATATTAAATGAAAGCAACATGTTTCAAAAAAAAATAAAATGAAAGCAACATAAAGGTATGATGGCTCGACACTTCTGCAAGCCGTACTGCAGTTCCCTACTTCCCTAGTTCAACTAAGATATTTATTATGGCTTGGACCTAGCTGGAAGATTTTATTACATGATATTATAAGATAATAACATGTTCCATATTATTAAAAAAAAATTGATTTAAAATTTTAATTATATATTATTTCAATAAAAAAATGTAGGAATTTTTCAAACTAATCATAAAGTTTTTATAATATTATTTTAGCCAACTTGTAAAAAATTGGTTGTTTATAAAATTAAAAGTTTCAATGATTGCAAGAATAGCCAAAAAAGAGTCCCTCGACGAAGTCTTGATTTGCGAATCTATTACGATTGTGATAGATCCATTTTTTGTGATACATGTGTTGTAATTTTCAGCGATATATGACCAGTTTTCATGATATATTTTCGGTAGTTTTACGTTTTGCATTTTTCAACAGTTTTCCATGATATAGATAGTCTAGTTTTCATGACACATGTTCAGTAGTTTTTCGGAATACATTTCTGTCATTAACCATTAGATCTAAAAAGCTTAAAATATAGGTTGATAGGATTTATAATACGTTAACATACCCTTCACGTGTAATATGGAGATAGAATAGCAAATGTCGAACACACATTAAACACCCCCTTAGCGGTTGTAATGCGTACATGAATAAAAAATTAAGAAAAAAAAGGAAGAGAAAATGTTTGAACCTAAACCCCATTGCTCGATACAATGTCATTTGAACCTAAACCTCATTGCTCGATACAATGTCATTAACTACTAGACGTAAAAATTTAAGCTAGTAGGAATGTGCACAACTATAGTATTTTTTTTAAATAGGTACTAGGCGTACAACTATAGTGTTTAAGATAAAGGTTGACAAGATTATGATACTTTAACAATTTCGATGATAATAATTACGATAGGAGGTACTTGCATACTTTCAACCTCCAACTTAATTAAAAACAAATAATTTGAAATAATGACTAAAAACTGTTTTTAGAAAATTTGGAGGGCTATTTATGAATTTTCACCTCTAAGAAAATGGCCCCCTTGTTAATGAAAAGACAAAAAGACGCTCATAATTCAATACATCATGCTATAGTACTGTATATGAGTTGAATACTGTAAGCAAGTGAGGTTTTGTGCCCTTGGTGTTTTAACATTAATTGTATATTGTTGGAAATTATCAAAATTAACGTCCTAAGTTTATTAAAAAATATTTTAGACCACGTCTTTTAAAATGATTGTTAGTGATCATCATAAAATTTTATTTCAATCCTTAATCAAAAAATTACAAGCATCCCTAAAAAATTACAAAATCCATCCCGAAGTTAATTGTATGTAATACCTAAAATCATAAATTATTAAAAAAAAAAACACTGTACCGAGATTTTGAAATTCGAAAATACCTTAGCAGTAAACTTCATTCTCTTCTCTCCATTTCCACAAGCAGTTTTAATCACTCTTCAACGAAACTTTTCTTTTCGTATCTTCAACATAATGTACTAAAACTGAGTATTTATTTCGTATGTTAGTATACGTAAATTGAATATAGTGTTGAAGTTGGCATTGGGAGCATTGGGAATTTATTTTTAGGTTGAGTTTTGGTTCCAAAATCAATAATGAATTTAGAGGGTATTTTTTTAAAAAAAAATACATACATTTACTTTGTCATGCATCATATGTTATGAGTATTTATTGTACTGATCTATTGTTTAAGTGTATATGGTTAGATTGATTTCTGAATTTTTTTCTTTTTTAATTTTTCAGAAGATTTTGCGCCAAATTTTGACGTGAAACACACTAAATTTTGACATGATCACGTCAAAAATTTGACGTAAAACACATTAAAATTTGACGTGAAACACGCTAAAATTTGACGGTGAAATCTTTTGAATTCTGAAGAGTTTTACTATTTTTTTTTTTTTTCAAAAAATGACTATACGCAGACTGATAATTAACTACAACAGGTCAGTGGGATGAGTTGAAGCATGTTGGTGGCGAGCCGTTTGTGCAGGTGGTTACAAATGAATTTGACATATGCGCAGTTGTTAGATTTGATATATGGGTTGATTGAGATTGATAGAAGGAGGCATAACCTAGTTGTCAGTTCGGTCATCTCCACTGATATGAATAAAAGAAAATACCACCTCCGGCGTGACCGAAATGTTTATTTTTTTGCTGGTTGATGACCGACATGTTCATGAGATATATGTCGATGTTGTGGAATAGGTGGACAATAATGTTAGTTATTCTCCGCAAATACCTGCACCGATACCACGAGGATCCACATAAATTCTAGATACACTATGTCCTCTTCCTTTGTAACCCATTTTGCAAGTGTTGGCACTAGTAGGAGAGTTTCAGAATCAATTCCTAATTATAATAATTTACATCTACTTCGGATGTCCCTTTATGGGAGGGTGACCACGGGATCCCACCGTCATTTACAGATGATTATGAACAGACAGATGGTGTTACTAATTCAATTCGTCCGATGATGATGAGATTCCTTTGCCTGCATCCTCGTGTCATACTCCAGAGCATTTGTCAATAAGGAATAGAACAAACAAATAGTCAACCGGCCGAGGGTGATTTTACTCCATATGAAGGAGATGCACATACACATTGGAAGTATGCTTTCAAAACATCCTCATTATTACCCAGCAATTGATGGGGTTCCTACCATATGGGTTGTTCCTAGGGCAGATCAGCATTCTATTAAACCCATCCGAAGTGAAACTTCTAATTCCTTCCAGGGCCCTTTATATATTGGGAAGATTTTTCAAACTAAGGAACAATTGAAGGTTGAGCTAGGTAAATATGCTATGAACCAGAAGTTCAATCATAGGATAAGACGGTCGACGAAGAACCGTTTTGAGGAAGGGTGCAAGGACATTAATTGAAATTTTGTCCTCCGGGACATCCGTAAAGAGAATTGCTCAGTGTAGAATGTTCGAAAATTCAGTACGATCCATTCATGTTCATTAGATTTATGAGTTACACTTTCGGTCTGTTAGTGTTGTAGTCACTAGGAGATATTTGCACCTAAACTTAATATGAATGGTCGTGTCATTCGACCTGTTGACGTCATTTCTGATGAAAGAGCAACATGGTGTACAACTAATGTACAGTAAGGCATGACGAGCAAGAGAGCATGCTGAGAATATTTTTATGGTAATCCTGAGGATCAATATAGTGTACTGACATCATATTTTCTATGTTAATATTGTCTAACCCAAGGACTGTCACAGCGCTTCAGATGAATGAAAACAATCAGTTCTTTACTATTCAATCAACAATAAATAGGTTGTCGACAAATTCAATAAATTAAATAAACAATATGTCAAAAAATTCAACAAATTAAATTAACATATACAACAACGTCAAACCCATCACGCTAAATCATCTTTATATAAATTTTAATATTCAATCAACAAGTAACACCCAAAAACACCATCAAATTCAAAAGTTCATTTTAAATCGGATGATTTCTCTTCTCTAAAATCGGGAACATTTTGTCTTCTCATACCCCTTCAAGTCCGATCAAAACTGTTGAACGAATCCGAAGAAAACGAAGCTGAAGCGAATGATCTCGTCTCTATCTGTCTCTACCACACCATCTGTCTCTCTTTAGCTATAACCGAACGTCGAACTAAGCTGAAGAGACCAGTCGCACGTCTAACGAAGCCTAATTGACCAGTCTGACGTCGACAAAACCTAACAGACTAGTCGGAGGACGAACGAAGCCTAACCGACTAGCCGCATCGTCTAACCTAGCCAGACAGTAACGGCAACCTCTGACTGAGACAACGACCTCAGCTGACAGCGGCGTCTTCGATCTCTTTCCCCACCTCTGGCCTTCTATCTTGTCTCTAGGTTTCCTTTTTTCACTCTAAAAGTAAATCTCAGTTGAAACCTCCTCTTTCTGTCCTCTTCCTCCTCCTTCTTCTTATCATTCTCCTCATCATTCTTCTCCTTATTCTCCTTCTCCTTCTTCTTCTTTTTTATTCTTTTTCTTATCTTCTTCTTCTTCTTCTTCTTCTTCATTCTTCTTCTCCGCCTCCTTCTTTCATCCTTCTTCTTCTTTTCTTCTTCTTCGATCTTTCTCATCTCCTCCTTCTCCTTCTCTTCCTTCCTCTTTCTTATCCTTCTTCCTCCTTCTTCTTCTTCTTCTCCTTCTCATTCTTCTCCCTTTCCTTTCTCCTCATTCATTCTTCTTCTCCTTCTCCTCATTCTCCTTCTCCACTTTCCTTCTTCTTCTTCTTCTTCCTTCTTCTTTTCTTCTTCTCTTCTTTCTTCTTCTTCTCTTCTTTTTACATCTTCTTCTTCTCTTCTCCTCCCCTTCTCCTCATTCTCCTCATCCTTCTCTGTCTTATTCTTCTTATTCTTCTGCTTCTGTTTCTTCTCTTTCTCCTTCTCCTTCTTTTCCTTCTCCTTCTTCTTCTTTTTTTTTCTTCTTCTTCTCTTTCTTCTTTTCTCCTCCTCTCCCAATTATAAGTTTTCTCTTTAGACTTGGTTTTCTCTCTAAAAAAAATCACTAGAAAAATAAAATGAATTGAAATGAGGAAACCTGATTATAAGTTTTTATATATATTGGGTTGTCTGTAAGTTTACATGGGATTTTTTAAAATTTTGTAGGTCACTGACAAGTAAATGAAAAATATAATTAAAAACAATCTTTACCATAGTTAAAGGGTTTTATTTAAATTATTGCTTATATAATTTGTACATGGATATATTAAACTTTGACCTTTTATATTATAGTAATTTCCTTCTATTTTTTATTCATTGTTTAATTTTAACATTTGTTTCGGGGATATTATTAAATTTTTTTATAATTTGGTATATTCATCAAAATCTAGTTTTATTTATGGTCAAATTCCCCTTATAATTTTATTTTATAGCCAAAATCTCTCATACTATCAGTTTTAATTACCAAATATTATGACCGTTAACTTTTCAGTTAGAAATATTATTACAATCCCCTCTAATTTGGTGTATTAGTCAAAATCTCCTTCTAGTTTCATTTATGATCAAAATCTCCCCGTATTTTCATTTTATAGTCAATTTCCCTCCACCGTCAGTTTTAATTACCAAAATACATTTAACCGTTAATTTTTTATTAAAAATTTAGGGCACCAATGATAAAGATATATATATATATATATATATTAATTTAAAAATATTTTAATTATGATATTAATGAATCTCTACCATCTATTATATGATGGACGGTAGATATCAAACATATAATATTAAACAATTAAAAAATTTTAAAAATTAAAAAATTAAAAAATTAAAAATTAAAATATTTAAAATCTATGGAGATGGACGGTGGAGGTCCATTTTTAAATTTTGAATTTTATTTATTTTTAGTATTTTAAATTTTTTATGTTTTTTAAAAACATATTTTGTGTTTATGATCTCTACTATCCATCTATGGAGATGGACAGTGGAGATCCATTTTTTTTCTTTTTAATTTTTTTTAAATTTTTATGTATTTCTTTTAAAAAAAAATTTTGTGTTTATGATATGGACAGTGGAGATCCAAATTTTTTATTTTTTTATTTTTAATATTTTATATTTTAAAATTTTCTGTTAAAAACTTTAGAGCACTAAGGGTATAAAGGTAAATATATATATATATATTAAATTAAAATATTTTAATTATAATATTAATGAATCTCTACCGTCCATAATATGATGAACAGTATAGATCAAATATAAAATATTAAAAATTTAAAATTTTAAAAAATTTTTGATCTCCTTCGTGCATTCTGTGGATAGTGGAGATTACAACACAACTTTTAGTTTATAAAAAAAACATAAAAAAAATTTTAAAAGCTAAAAAATTAAAAATAAAAAGATGGATCTCCACCGTCCATCTTCACAGATGCACAGTAGAGATCATAAACACAAAATATTTTTTCAAAAAAATACATAAAAAATTTTAAAAAAATAAAAATTAGAAAATGGACCCCCACCGTCCATCTCCATAGATTTTAAACGTTTTAAATTTTTTTTTTTTTAATTTTTAATTGTTTAATATTTTATATTTGTTCTCTACTGTATATCATATGATGGGCGGTAGAGACTCATTGATAATTAAAACTGACTGTAAGGGGAAATTGAATAAAATAAATATATGGGGGGGGGGGGGGGGGGGGGGGGGGGGGGGGGGTATTTTGATCATAAATGAAACTAGGGGAAAATTTTGACTAATACACCAAATCAGAGAGGTTTTAATAATATTTCTAACTGAAAAGTTAACGGTCAGTGGTATTTTGGTAATTAAAACTGAAATAAAACTAGAAGGAAAATTTTGATGAATTCATTAAAATAAAATAAAATTATGTAGGAATTTGGCCATAAATAAAACTAGAAGGAAAATTTTGATGAATGCACCAACTTATATAGTGGATTTTAATAATATCCCTACGTTTTAAAGTAACATCAAGAAATGATTTTAGTAGTATCTTCATATTATATTGTATTATAAGTAGAATGCGTAGAATTCACTTGTATTTTACAGGTTATCTGTTTCAAGTTGTTATCTGTAGTGGGTACTGGGTAGATAGATATAATTATCTGGCCCATGCAATTCAATAAAATCAATACGAATCCTAAAATTGAACTTAAAAAACTAATATCTATATACATGTGCGTTTTGCCTAGAATGTGAGAGCTAGAAGCACAACATTTAATTTATATATATATATGGATGACGCATAAAATATCAAGTTTAAATATTTATGATTAATGTGTATTTGATTTTCTTTTTTTTTAAAAATAACTGACATACAAATTTTGAAATATAATTGCTTATTATATCATTTATTTCCATATATTAAAAAAATGTGTTATATTTTCTTAAATTTGTTTCCGAATTACCAATCATAGGGCCTTAGAAAATTTGAGTTGGTATGAAGAAAATCAATGTTTTTTTTTTCTTTAATTATTCATTACAAGATTAATCACTACATACACGGTCTGGATATTATCTATATAACAAAAGATATATATTCCTATAATATGAGAAGAAAACTTCCACACATATGGGCCCGTACCGAAATTTTTTCGATTTTAAAAATTGAAACCGAATTAAACGAAACTTAATTAACTCGGTTCGATTCGGTTCGGATCATTTCGGTTTTGGACTTATTTGGCCTAATGAGCTTTTTACATATGTTTAAATTTCATGGGTTCTGAATGCTAACTTTGGACCACAGTTGTTGATTTTGACCTTTGTGCTGTTGATTTCATCCAAAAAGCTAAAATTCAAACATAATAAATAAACTAAATTATACTTAATAAGTAATAATATTCTTATTAAGTATGATAAAAGAAGGTTGCGGTGTGTGTCTGCTGTTGAGAGGGATGAGAGTTGAATGGTGAGAATGAGATGACTGGTGAAATTAGTTTTTTATTTTAAGTGGATTTCGGTTCAAATCGGTTCTGACAAATCAAAATCGATTTGAACTGAATTTAATTCGGTTTTCAATTTTGAAAACTGATTTGAATTGAATTAAGTTGGTGAACTGAACTGAACTACACTTTTCGATTCGAATTCGAGTAGATTCGGTTCGGTTTCGATTTTGGTGCCCACCCCTACTTATGGGTAAACGCGCATGATAGAACTTAAACCCCATCCATTAGGGTGGAAGAAAAATCTTGGGTGCACTCGGTGTATCAATCAGCATGTGCACCAGACTACTTAAGTTTCAATACGTGTCAAAATAAACATTAAAAAAAAAGGACAAATTACAACTAACGTACCTAGGTTTGCTATTTTATATATGCGAATCTCCATGCTGTTACCGTTGACCATCAAATACTAACAATTGACCCATGTCTAAAAGGGTAGAATGGTCATTATTCTATTTAAATTGTAACAAATTACAGCCAACCTACCTAGAGTTTGTTTTTTACGGGCCAAAAAAATAACTTATTGAAAAACTAACAGTTAAAATTTCAAGTTAGTCAACATTGGTCAAAGTCAACTATTTTAAGGGTATTTTAGTCATTTTAATTTATTTTAAAAATAGAAAAAAAATTTAAGATTCACTGTCCATCTCATTTCAAATAGACGATAGAAATTTATTTAAAAAAAATAAAAAATATAACACTTAAAACTTCCATTATCCATTCATCCATCTCAAATGGACGATGGAGACTAAAAAAATAAAATAAATAAAAAATCTGCCAAGCTCCATGGATCTCTATGAGATTAGCGAACCAGGAGAAACAAAGAGCCTCCACTAGTTTGATCTAGCGCGATGAAGGGAAGGAAAATAGCCTCTCATTCATCTCAAGAGGAGGCTCTTTGCCTCCTCAAGTATGATGACCTTCGTCGCACGATGAAGGGTAGGCTAGCCTCCCCTTCATGGTCTCCCATGGAGAACCTCCTTGGATCTCTAATGAATTCTTATTTATTATTTTTCTTTTTAATCTTAAGTTTTTTTTTATACTTAATTTTAAATTTTTTATTTTGATAAATCTCACCATCCAAGTGAGATATAGAATTGTTTATTTTTTTATTTCAGTTATTTATTTTTTTAATTAGAGGTATTTTGGTCCTCTTACACTTTTGAAACGATCAACGGTCAACGCTAATGACAGGGGAGTTAACTGTTAGTTTTTCAATAAGTTAATTATACCTATAAAAAGAAACTCAGGTAGATTAACTATAATTTATCCTTCTTCATTTCAGTTTTTAAAATTTTTAATTTTGTAATTAGGAGTATTTTGATTTTTGCACTTTTAAAACGGTCAACGATCATCTTTAACGATTAACGGTAATAATATCGGGAGTTTGCTAACAATTTTATATAAAGTTGTTTGCGTCTGTTAAAAGCAAACCTCAGCTAGATTGGCTGTAATTTGTCCAAAAATAAAATTGGCAGCTTTTTGTCTTTCCCTTTATAATTTTTTTTCTCTCTCCTTTACTAATAATTTTTTTAATTTTAATCTTACACGTGTCAAAACTTTAGTGGTCGGTGATTGGAGCACCGGGTGCACCCAAGATTTTCTCGTGGAATGGATGGTAGTGGATGAGGAGATGTACTAACCACTTAAGTGATGAATAAATGCAATAAAGTGGTCTTTTAAATAAATAGGAAAAATGTATGTATTCAAAAAGAGTATATTGTTACGGGATTCAAAATATTTACATAAAATTCATCAAAAATAATATGATAAATAATTTATAATTTTTTTATCATTTAATATTGCATCATTATCACATAACTAATGTGATAATAACAAATCACTCTTCGCAACACTTAAAATGTATCCTTCTTTTTTCTAAAAAAAAAACACTTAAAATGTTTTTTTGAACAATTGTTTTTAATTTTCTTTTCGACAGGATAACATTATTCATAGGAAAAGGACAACTTTAATTTTTGGTGGGTGGGGAATGAGTTATTAGGGCAGTAATTATGGACTTAGGGTGATTTACCAGACGACATCAATGCTAGCTTTCATGTGGTGATAGTGATGATAATTGTGTTTTTTTTTTTTAATATACCACGATTCGAATTTAGGACATTGCCAAACTGAATGAGCGTCTTTACCACCGAGTCATATTAAACGATGGTATAATAATTGTGTTTGATAGTGATATTTTACTACAATAAATAGTGAAAAACAGAAGATGCTGCACTATCTAAATTAAAGGGAAAATAATAGTAAATTATCAGCAAGAAAATACTTCAAATAATATAAACCGCTTTATTAATATTCATGAGTTCTATGCATATTGGAATGACTCTCTAACACATTATTTACTATGTTATTTAATAATTTAAATGATATTGACAACTCACATGTTACGTTTTGTATTTTAAATATTAATTTAAATAATTTTTTTGATCAAACTAGTATTACTATCTAATAATAATACACTATAACTAGTAATTCAATATTTATATCATGGGAAAAATGTAATAGTTGAATTAACATTGTCATATTATTTGTCAAGCGATAACGTGACAAATGATGTAGCAATGCAGGTATAGTTACGTCTTGGGATAGTCGTGTCAAAGATAAAAAAAGCTTTATGGTTGTATGGGTGACATTAATTTGGTGGCAGAAGGTAGAAAATATTTTGACGACCAAATGTATAAATACTAGCTTGGTTGATGAACTGAACGTGTCGATCGATCCATGAAATATTGAAGATAATATTATAGGTGCTTATTATTCATTTGTATTCAATGAAAAGAGAGCTTGCTATGCTAGGTGTACATGATATAGGTGACTGAAATTAATTGTTATATTGATTTAATTTAAACCTTTTTTTACCAAAGGAGGAGGTGTCGCAATTAGTCATGGCCGCGGTTCGAGAACGGAACCGGGACCGTAAGATCCTGGTCCCAGAACTCGATTCTATGAATCAAACCACGGCCTCCAATTTTTTTTTTTTAAAGAAAAAAAAAAGGAACCGAACCAGAACCTGCAAACCTCCGGTTCCTAAAGTTGCTCCGATTCTTTTTTTTGATTAACCGGAACCGGACCGGGACCGTTGGTCCTTGTTCCGGTTGACCCGTTCCTAACCGGTTTTGAACCGGGACCACCGGTCCCTATTCAAAACCAGCGATCGTTCGAATGCCTGTTCGAATTGAACCATGGCCAACACTAGTCGCCATAAATCTTCAGTGCACAGAATTTACTCAAGTGTCAGACGTAGACTTTTTCAACACTCGTACATCTTAAGTTCTTAACGTTAAGATATTGTCGTTAACACATTAAAAACAGACAATTATTTGATCACCATAAATTGGCAGCAAGTACTACCATTCTTAATTTGTTTTTGAAAGTAAAAGTTGTGAAAAACAAATTGTTTAATTTCATTGTAAAGGATTAATTAAAATTGGTTTTTTATTTAAAAAAAAAAATCTGACACAAATTGTGTCAAGGGTCTACGGTCACCTGACGAGACCAATTATTACAAACTCCGTTTGAAATGGTAACTCCACTAGAGGGAAGGGGGTCTCCCATCAATTTGCAAGTTAATGGGTAAATGTGAACTCAAACTCCTATCACAGATGTGAAGGGGGAAGTGTTTAACCACTTTACTACTAGTAGATGAATTTGATTTAATATTTAAATCAATATCAAAATAAGTTTTTTTTTTCTCTATCTTTTATGAAATTATATTCATATCATTTTCAATGATGACTCAAACATCCTCTTAAATTCTGAAGTAGAAATAATGGTGATCATATGGAAAAAAAAAAGGAAAAAACCGTGGTCATGGCCAATGGTAAGGATAGAGAAGTTCAAAGGGTTTTAACTTTTGTTTTTGTCATGTTAGGAGCTCGGTATTTATATTTGTTGAGGGTAATTCTCGAAGAGAAAGATCACGTCATGAAATATTGAAAAGCCCTTGGACAGCACATCAAACGACAGTCCATTTCTAAAAGAGATTTTTAAATATTTGTTATTGTACCAAGCGTGGTCTTGGTAAAGCGAAGGCTATGCACATTTAATATACCTGACAATATTTATTATACACGCAACCAAGGTTAACTTCTAACATAGCACATTAATTACCATCTTCGGGCCACCAACACACTAATGAAACAATCAAGTCCTCTAAATCACTCTCCGAGGATCTGACAACCTAGGACCAAAGGAATGAGCGAATAATGGGTGACATGTATGACAAGTGACTAAACTCACTTGGCTGAAAAGAGGAAGGTACATGGAACTCTTATAAATAGAAATAAGAAAGGAAGATAAAGGTATGGTCTTACAAATTCTGAACAGAAACTCTACCATTTTCACTCTTCATTATCAACTCCTAAGCAACTGACTTGACTGTCGGAGTTTCATCGCCAGCATCAGTCCGACACTCCTCACAAATTTTTCTTTATTTTCAGATATCATTCTTAGGAACCTTTACTTCTTGGTTCTCACGTCGCCGAGAACCCTCATCTAGGCATTATGATCTGAGACACTTGACTCCATCGTTCACTACTCACACTTGCTGACCACGAGATTTCTACATGGCACGGTTAACAATCGTTGACTTTCTTAATTCAAAATTTACACTCAACAATATTACAATAACATAGTTAAATATAAAATTTGCTGAGTGTAAATGTTAATTTGACTGCCTATGTATTTACATAATACATTTGGCCATATTGTAATAAAATAATGAATTTACTTTAATTACACATTAATACCCTACCGTTAATTAACTCAATCCAAAGTAACGGTTTGACTAAAATTTTTACCTGAATTGACTCAAATACCAATGGTAAAAATTAAAAAAAAACAATTTTAAATTAAAAATAAAAAATTAATTTTAATTTTTTTTAAATGGACGGTGGAGATCCTAAAAAAAAATTAATTTTTTTAATTTTAATAATTATATTATTTTTTTATTTTTTAACTAGGGGTATCTGTGTCATTTCAGCTAAATATTTTGGTTAAATCGTTACTTTTGACTAAGTTAATTAAAGTAGGGTACTAATGTGTAATTAAGGCTAAACTCACGATTTCATTATAATATAGCCGAACGTTAGGGTACTCTATTGCAATTTTTTTAATAATAATAACAATAATGATAATGATAATAAAATAATAACATTAATAATAATGCACATCTTGTACATAAATATGTTTCAAACAATAAAGTTGTGTACCTTTATGTATCGAGATCCGCTAGAACTATAAAATTATATTGAACAAACTTTAAGAGGAAACAAAAATACTAAATAATGAAATGGTAGGCTTCAAGGTATGTGACAAATGTCGCTTTCCTTAAGACATTATTTGCCCCCACTATTCGAGTGATGTACCGAGTTAAGCAAATATGCCTCCAAGAATCAATGACGCCTAAGATGTTTAATATCGTTATGCACTAACGACTTAAACCACGAACGCCGTTGATAGCAAACCCACCAAAGACAATATTCATTACTCAGTTTAATAGAATATTGATAGTTTTATGCAAGAAAGAAATGAAGCAAACTATGATTGATTTTGTAGATAATGTGAAAATGAGGGAGGAAGAACAAATGACTAGGTGGTCATTGCATTTTACCAATGAATATGAAATGAATGAATGGTGGGTATTTTATAGTATGCTTTGCACCATTTCATAAAAAGTTACATACTTCCATCATGACTTTTCAATTTGAATTAATTTAATCCTAGCCATTGATTTAATCTTACAACTTTCACTTTTAATCCAGCTGTTCAGATCGTACGTTTTCATAAAAGTCATACCATTAAATAAAAGTCACAACTTTACATAAAAGTTATACATTTTGATAATTAATTATAGAAAATCAATAATTTTCATTTCATATCACATATTAAATATGTTACATATTTTAAAAATTATTCCAACAATCCTTCACCATTTTCAAAATCAATGCAATTTGAAAAAAATGTCTTGCATAGGATTGGAAACTTTATGCAAAATGAAGGTATTCTTCGATTGAACCTTTCACTTAGCGAAGCATATCAAAGTTATTAAGTTGGTATGGTAGGCATACTTTGAACCAGAGACCTTATCTAACTAATGGACATGTATCACACATACTATTTTAATATTTCAGGTGTTCTAAATCACTGACACGTGTAAAGACCGTGCGTCTATATCTTGATTTTTATGAGCACTTTGTAGGGAAAAAAATATATTTGTTTATAAAATGCAACGCAATAAAATTATGGTTTCAAAATTTTTTTTCCTTATTTAATTTCAAAACTCTTTTCGGGACTTTTGATTGGCATATAGACGCATTAAAAAGAAAGTTTGATTACCTATTGTTTTCTAGCAATAACAATTGATAAACTACCAAGTCTTCTAAGCTATGTCCGCAGTTGATAACGCGCGTGTGGGCACTTCACAGATGTCTTCAGTATGACTCAAGCGAAGAACACAACTCTTTGTGTCCCTCATATGGCTGCCGCACCCTGCAAAGAAGAAAAAAAAAATTTCTTTTTCTCTTTTTAGTATTGCTGCACTCCCCCTTGAGAATAAGGTTTAGGTTATTTTTTGTTTCCTGATTAAAATCTTATTTATATCAGGACTTCTAGGGTTTGAACCTATGATATTATTTTAATCATTTTGTATTAGTCATGGTTCGGACCTGTAACATCCTATTAATAATTAAATAATTAATAATTCTTAATTATTAATATTTAATCAATTATTAATTTATCAATCAAATAATTATATTATTTAATTAATTCCCTGAGTATATTCGTGTCACTTTCGTAACACAATTAATTGGATTATCCAATTAATTAACCTTGACTCTCATTACCATTAACCATAAGGGCTAGTAAAGGAACATAACGGACCCACAGTTTTGAGCTCCAATAATACTTAGAAATATTAATTAAATTCTTTAATTAATATTTCATGATTATTAACCTCAGAGTTATTCCACTAAAAACTGGGGACTCTCGAAACTGCAGATGTATTACACAATTTGAAATCTCAGTGTCCATCGTTATAACGATTACATATGGTATAATCTTCTACGAGTAGTCCTAATTATAGCTAGGTCATAAGTACGTTATACCTCTCTAATTATGTATTTTCCTTTAAGCACCGTTGATTCTCCAGTAAACAATTATATCATATCTTCCATTACGGAAGAAGGAGAGCGCTCTTAATTGTTCAAGCTTTGAATCAACCCTTGAGGGAACTACTCCTCTACTTTTTGCAAGAAGGAGTGGATTCCTCTATTATGTTCAAACTTTCCTAGACATAAGCTAAACCGTGACCCCAAGTACAGAGTTATTGATCGGGAATGCAACACTGATCTCACCTATGGTATGTCAAAAGCCACAATCCAACCTGAAGGAATCAGTAAGACACTCAGGATTTAGATTACCCATATACAACCATCATTTATCAATATATATGAATCTCTTCATCTAATGGATCTTGGTGAGAGATATATAAATCGCGACCCTATCCTATATGATTTCATCAAATAAGGTGTCTCATTCCGTGTCACCATATGAATAGTCTAAGATAAGACACAGTACATACAAAATAGACCGCAACTGTAGATTAACCATAAACAAGTATTCAAATTTGTTTGCTCTTCGGACTCTTTAGATTTCATGTCTCAAACTGAATCCTTCTGTATATGATATTTATATACTCAGATTAAGATTACATCCTACAATATTGGATACTTTGCACATATGATATATATGAATGTAAATAAATAAATATTTATAGAATGAAAACTATTTCTTTTATTCATGTTTTATAACATCTACATATTACAAATTTTAGAGTATAAATTTTAACAAGCTTTAGTAACCGGCCAAATTACATAGAGAACGGCACCATCCCCGACACTCATATAGGTAGACGTTATCAGAAATACCTTGTAAAAGCATTCCCAGAAATATATTATAAGTCTATTGAAAGTTTAAAGCTTATCCTTCCTATAACATACAAGTACCAAGCACTTTACCTTTGGGAGCATATATAAATATTACACTGCTTGCAATCACAACATATGATGTACTTGCTCATTGAACCCATGATCTTGATGTTTCAAGTGTTGGGTTGAGTTTCCATTATTGGTGATATATAAATCCCATCCCCTTCGTTTTTAGACACCAAACCCTTGTAAGGCCTTTCGTAAAGGGGTCTGCTAGATTTTGACATGATATGACAAAATCAAGGGTGATCATACATTTGTGAGCAATTGTCATGTATAACTATGTCTTAGACCAATATGTCTAGACTTGCCATTGTAAATCTGGCTATATGCTTTAGACAGAGTTGCATTACTATCATATTTATAGATATAGGAGATATTGGTTTTAGCCAAAAAAGAATTTTCGTTATTAAATTCCTTAACTACTTTGCTTTTTACTATATGATGACACAACAATAACTCAGAAACCATGGTGGAATTTGCTATACAAGTTTACTTCTTGGAAACCCAAGAAATTGCTCATCGACCAAGCGTAAAATCCATCCACTTGTGGATGTATGATCATCTTTATTATTGATCCAACTAACATCAATGAATCCTTCCAATGCTGAAGGATATCCAGAATAATATATACCATAGCTCTTAGTAAACTTTAGATATTTCAAAATTCTATACAGTGCTTGTAATGTAATTGACTTGGATTACTGGTATACCTATTCAACCTTCCTACAATGAAGGTAATATCAGGCCTAGTATATGTCATAGCATACATAAGACAGCTACGACACAAGCATACTCTAATTGAGATACAACTCCCCAGTGTTCAGGTATAACATCACAATTGAATCAAATGGTGTACAACTGGCTTACAATCTAAATAATTGAATTTCTTCAATATCTTTTCAATGTAGTGTGATTGGGTCAACATTAGGTCATTACCGTTCGAATAATTTTTATACCCAAAATTACATCTGCAAGCCTCATGTCTTTCATGTCAAAGTTTATGACAAAAGAGATTTTGTAAGTTCAATACTCTCACTATCTGTTCCAACTATTAACATGTCATCCACATAAAGACACATGATTACACCTTTGTTTCCACTGAATATGCAATATACGCATTTGTCAAATTCATAAATTCGAAAACCATTTGAAATAATGATTTTTATCAAATTTTTCATGCCATTGCTTTGGAGCTTGCTTAAGACCATAAAAACATTTGAAAAATTTACGAACCTTATATTTTTGTCCAGACATTAAAAATCTTTCTGGTTGCTCATGTAAATTTCATCATCCAATCTCCATTAGGAAAGCTGTTTTTACATCCATTTGATGTATTTCAAGACGATAGATTGATGCTAATGCAATCAAAGTTCTAATAAGCAGTTCTCGCAACTGGTGCTTAAGTATAAAAATAATCAAGACCTTGTTTTTGAGTATAGCCTTTACTACTAATCTTGATTTGAACTTATCAATAGTTCCATCGACCTTCATTTTCTTTTTGAAGATCCATTTGCAACCAATTGGTTTAGACCTAGGTGATAGGTCGACCAATTTCTAAGTCTTATTTCCAAAATAGACTTCATTTATCATTGGTTGCCTCTTTCCAAAAGGCAGCATCTTGTGACTTCATTCTAGTTCATTCAACTAGATATAAAATAAAGTTTGGCCAAAGGATTTTTCTTTCCTTACCCTCTTGCTTTTCCCTTTTCTGGGGATCCTAACGATAGTTCATTTTGACGTTGCCACTGTCTGTACAAGTGTACCAAAATCTATATTCTTAGGTATAACATTGAATTAGTTTCATAAAATATAGCATCTCTAGATTCTGTAACAGTATTCACTTTAACAAAATTATTAGGTTCAGTTACTAAGAACCTATATGATTTATGTGTTCTGCATAACCTATGAATATGCATTCTAACCTTTTTTCACTTAATTTCTTTATTTTAGGTTTTGGTAGTCTAACTATGACTCTACATTCTTAAATTCTAATAAAAATATTAGGCTTTCTTTTCTTCCAAAGTTCATATGGAGTAATTTTTGTTTTCTTATTAGTCACTTTATTTAAAATATGACATGCAATTAATAGGGCTTCACCCCAGAAACTTTACTTAAACCAAAGTTAGAGCATTGCATTAACCATCTCAGTGGGTGTCCTATCTTTCTTTCTGCTACTCCATTCTATTGTTGTGTGTATACAGATGTTTGATGCACAATTTCAACATTTTCACAAAATTCAGAAAATTGATGTTCACCTCCTTTGTCACTTCTAAGAATTTTAATCTTAGTAGAACATGTATTCTCTACTTCAGAATTATAAATTTAAATTTATTTAAGACTTCATCCTTAGAATGCAATAAATACACAAAACAATACTTAGAGTAATCATCAATAAAAGTCACAAAGTATTTATTTTCTCTTATAGTAGGATTGCTATGTGTACACTTACATCACTATGTATTAATTGCAATAAAGGAGATGTTCTATCAATTTAGGAAATAGTATTTTAGTGATCTTAGTTTATGCACATACTTTACATCTTTCAAACATATCATTACTAAGCTTTGGAATCAAGTTAAATTATATGTCATGTAATCTTTTAGTATGGACATGACATAAATGATTATGCCATAAAGACAAAGTATTGGAGTCAATAATATAAACAGAAGAATTATTTTATTAATAATATTCATCTTGAACATGCCCTCATACAAGTATCATTTCCTTACAAATACACCCCTTTTAGACAATACAAACTTATCGGACTCAAATACAAGTTTGAAGCCATGTTTATTCAAAAGGCTTCTAGACACAAGATTTTTCCTAACTTCAGGAATATGAAATACACAGCAAGAGTCAAAGTCTTCCCAGAAATAAACTCTATCTGCACATTGCCTTTTCCTTTGATATAAGTTGTAGAGAAATTACTCATGTAGAGTACATTGTCATCATCTACTTTTTCAAAAGTACTGAAAAGGCTTCGATCTTTACAAACATGTCTGGTAGTGTCCGAATCTATCCACCAAGCTATATCTTCTTCGAGAGCATTGATCTTGGATATCATGGCCACAAACTTGAGGTATTTTTCTCATTTTTCTTTTTGAGAAGACGACAACCTCTCTTGAAATGGCCAAGCTTGCCACAGTGGTGGCACACACCCTTCTGTTCTTATTAGAATTTTGATTCTTCTTTAAATCAAATTTCACTTCTTGCCTTTGTGATGTTGATGGTGTTTAGCCTCTTTCCCTTCCTCTACATATCAACCTTAAAGGATGAATTAACCTGCTCATCAATAAAATTAATTCTATACTCTTCCTTTATGCGGAGGTGTTGGCTCAAGTCCTCTAGAGTAATATTCTCATTTTTATTTTAAAGACTCCTTTTATAGTCTTTCCAGGAGGGAGGAGTTTATCAATAGTGGCAGAAAAAATAATAAATTTATCATATTATTTCATTTGTGTGACCAAACTGGTTTAAAATGTATCTAATTTCATGAAATTGTTCAACCACACACCTGTTATCTACCATTTTATAATTGAAAATTTTAGATGCCAGGTATTTCTTACTTGTAGCATCGTTTACCATGTACTTTGCCTTGAGAGAGTTCCAAATTTCTTTTGCAGCAGCCATGTGATATTGATCGAACATAGTATCAGACATTGCATTGCAAATGTGACATTTGCAAATATATTCATCTTGTTCCCACTTGTGACACTCTCGAATTTGAGCCACAGTTTCATCATCATGTTCAACCGATTTGGTGTTGTCATTACATACACCACATTCAGCGTTGATAGGAGAAAATGCAACTTCTTTTGCAACGGATGAAATTACCACCATCAGTACAATCCAATTTCACAAAGTCAACAATGAATTCTCACAGAGAATTTGTATATGCCATTGTAGAAAATAGTGTCTTAAGATTGTACATAAATATGCTTCAAATAATTAAGTATGTATCGTTATATATCAAGATCCGCTGTAACTACCAAAATTATGTTAAACTGAAACTTTAACTTTATGAGGAAACAAAAATACTGAAATAATGAAATGGTAGGCTTCAAAGCACGTAACAAATATCACTCTCCTTAGGACACTATTTGCCCCAACTATTCAAGTAATGCACCGAGTTAAGCAAATATGCCTATAAGATACAATAAAGCCTTAGATGTTTAATATCGTTGTGCATTAATGACTTAAATCACGAATCATTGATAGCAAACCTGCCAAGAGACAATAATATTCAGTTACTGCAGTTTAACAAAATATTAGTAGTTTTATGCAAGAAAGAAATGAAGCAAACTATGATTGATTTTGTAGATAATGTGAAAATGAGGAGGAAGAACAAATGACCATGTGGTAATTGTTTTTTCTGAATATATCTAAAATGAATGAAGGTGGGTATTTTATAGTATGCTTTGCACCCTTTCATACAAAAAGGTCTATCTTTCCATCATGGCTTTTCAATTTGAATTAATTTAATCCTAGTAATTGATTTAATCTTACAACTTCACTTTGATCCAATGGTTCAGATCATACATTTTCATAAAAGTCATAATTAAGTCATAACTTTATACAAAAGTAAAAGTTTATATAAAAGTTATACCTTTTGATAATTCATTCTAGAAAATTAATAATTCTCATTTCATACCACATATTTACATATGTTACATTATTTTAAAATTATTCCAACACATCTAATTATACTCAAGTGGTTAATGCACATTCCTTCCACTCAAGGGTGGGGTTAAGTAGATCCTAGAAATTATACTTCTAATAAAAAAAAAAAACTTCATTAGGTGTATTCTTTTTGTTAAAATTTTTTATTATCGAGTTGTGAAACAAAAGCAAAAAAAAAAACTAAACATAACAAAATGTATACTTGAACTTTATTTGTAGTTCTACTTTTCATACATAAATTCTCTCACAATTGTTGTTTGAGTAAAATGATAGGGTCTCATATAATAAAGCGTGTTTGTAAGAATAAATCTTTTTATATAAAAGTTTTAGCAAAATATTGTAAGATTATTAGCCGTAATATAAAACTTGTGGATTTTATTATTAGGTTTATTTTGATGTGGGTTTTTGATTTATTATACTTTTACACATTAATTTAATTGAATGGATGTGAATTTTTGAAAAATTTATGGTATATGATTCATCAGATCGTGTAGACCGATACTATTGTTAACGGGTTGTTGCGATCTGATGTTTTAAAGAAGATGATGAACAATCACCACCTTCATCAGGTTATCCATCATTGGGAAGGTTGCCAAAAATAAATTTCGTCGGTTATCATGTCCTGATGCAAAAACCATCATATTGTAATGACTCAATTAAAGTAAATCATCAAGTTGTAATGACCCGGCGAAATATTTATTTTACAAAACAAGTATTACGCTATTCTTTCTTCTTTTTGTTTCAATTTATGTTTTTTTATTATGGTTTATTGATGATATGAAAATCCTTAATTATTTTTGGGTATTAAATTAATCAATGGCTTATAAGAAATTAGTTGATTCATTGAAAATAAAGGAAAAAGATTTTTTCGGCAAAAGTCACTACTTACCCAAATGGGAGAACATTGCTTTGATAAAAGGAAAGCTTACAGAACGATAACAAGAGTTTACAATAACAAATCGAGTTTTCTTAACCCGATAGTAACAATTATCGGGTAGGTTCGACCCAATATTGAGTCCAGAAATGAAAAATTCTAGTATCGGTTTATATCCTTAACGAAAATACAAAGCCTAGAAAAATGAAAGATTAACAAATTAAAAACATTATGATAGAAATGAATATTAACATTTGCTTAAAATTTTCGTGTCAAAAGAATATGGAGTTTAAAAAGCAAACAATGTGGTAAAGATGTGTAGATGAAAATATTGTAAGATTGTTGTAGTGAAAAATGAGTAAAAATGCATAATGTGGTTAGATCCAATTTGGGAGTGTTTCACATTGAAGATTTTGTGTTTCAAACACAATATTAGAGGTTAAAGACAAGTCTAGGGTTTTATTTTGGGAAAAATGTAGGGCATTTTGTCCCAAATATTACTTGTGTGGGTAGACTATGCAAAAGTTAGTGTGGGGTGGGTAGATTTACAATTTTCAATTACAATTTGAGTATTTCTACTAAATTCCCATAAAAATACAAAAGGAACTTTTTGTTATAATTATATATATGGTGAATCTTTCTCAAGAGTGTATTGTTGAATGGTTGGAAACAAAACTCATGACAATCCATCCCACATGGAAAAACAAGTTACTATGTTTTTTCTTTATAAAAGTTAGGTTTCCAGTAAAAGTGTTCATAAGATCCATAAGCTTGCATTGCATGTTTAACTATGGTATTATTAGACCATTTGAGAAACTGGTATATGGAATTGACATGTATCGGCTCTGAAAATTACAATATTAATATTAATAATGTCAATTAACTCTGGACATATGTACATTATACTCTTTTTCCTTTGACTGAATTTTATTCAACTGAATTTTACAAGCAAAGTTTTAATGAGGTAGTTTTGAATATCATTGTATATATTACTAAGGTTTTTATCTCACTACGTTTATCCTAATAAATTCAAATACAATAAAAGTGGTGAAAGTGTAATAGTACATGTGGGTTTCCACACATAGTCAACTTATACATGTCATGATCCAAGCATGTAAGGATGACATCTTGTACAAAGTTTCTTTTAAAAATGCCACTTGAACCATTTCAAAACGGGTCTGGCTATAATGCCGGGATAAAAAGTGTGGGTATGATATCCATGCTTTTCTAATTCAACCACAACTGTTGGATGGCATTTTGCCTATCCAACGGTTAAGTAAAAGCAACACTTTTATATACCTTACAATTGGCAACCGATGTAGCCTGTTTCACTGCCAAAACACTATTTGATACAAAAAAAATTCAACAGTTCGTTCTCTCTCCATCTTCACTCTCAATATCCACTTTCCCTCTCCTTTGCTCTTCTTCTATCTTGCACGAACTTGCAACGTTTGTGTTTATGGTTCGGTCTTTGTAAACTTCAATTGGTAAGGTTCCCCTTTCCTCTCATTCTTCTCTCTTGCTTGATCACTCTCCTTAATCTAAATTGTTTGCATTGATTTTTCTATCTACAGTCTCTGTCCTTTGCTTTGTTTCTTCTCTTTTGCACGAACTTGTAAGATTTGGGTTTTGGTCCTTGTAAACTTCAACTCACTGTTAAGGTTATCCTTTGCTTCTTTACTTTTTCAGTCGCTCTATCACTCTCCTTCTTCTAAACTGTTTTCATTTATTTTCTCTCTCTATAGTCCCTGTGACTTTTTGGTTTGGGTCTTTGCAAACTTCATCTTGTAAGGTTAGGCTCTTTACAAATCTTCAACAGGTAAGTTCTGGTATATAAAACTCTTCAATTTCTAGGGTTTACTCTTTGGAAATCTTCAATTTGTAGGATATGGGATTTTACAAATCTTCAATTTTTAAGGTTTGTATGTTGAAAGCATCAATTTTTGGATTAGGTATCTGCAAGGGTTAAATATTTAGGTTTTAAGTACGTATTTGCCACCGCAATCTATTTGAAATTTAATTGCATTTTTAGCTTACTATAAAAGCAAACACTGTTTATCGTATAATTTCCGTAGTTAATATTCGGTTTGTTGTTGGTCACTGAGATGCATTAATGGAGTAAATAATAAAGATTATCTTATAGTTGTGTTCTAGCTTTACAGGCTATATAATTTGTTATATATCATTATAATCCAGTTTCGTTAACTGCATTGAGTGAAGAAGTTTTCAATTGAACAGTTGAAGGTACGTTTTACCTGAACTTGTGATGCATAATTCCGTGTTGGTTTAGCGATTTTGGGTTATTTTGTTTAGTAGACGTATATCGGCTGAAAACCTAATTTCCTCACACGCATTGAATGTTTGGAACTTAATGTAACAACGCTACTACGTTTATAATCCATATTTTGTGGCTATCATTGTGCTTTTTGTTTGATCTTATAATTAATTTGGTTTATGTTTGTAATGTTATGTAATGCTATAAAGCAAAGGACATTAACTTATCCATTAATAACTTTTTGTTTTTTAAAACTGTCTTTTGCAGTTATCTTATTTGGGTTGCTTGTCATCGAATCATTATGGATCAATCTTCGAATGCGAATGTCAAGACTGGCAGATTGAGCTTTTTTTACTACTTGTAAGTAATAAATTACATCATCTGTATAGATTACAGATTAATTACTTACTTTTATATGTCCAAGTAACTTTTAATTATCAAATCTCAGCAAATAAGAGGTAGACGCACTATAGTGAGGGGAAAACTAAAGTATACTAAAAGGGTAATAAATTAATTATTACAGTTAATGCACCCACACCTCCCGAGGTTTTGCCAACTACAGGTAGAATCAACTTTATCGTTTATTGACAATGACCTCCCCTGCTGTTAGTTGACTTTCCGTTAGATTTAATTGTTGACCAACTTTATCTGTTAAAATGACCAAAATACCCCTAAAATAATTTTTTTTTATTAAATAAAAAAAATAAGGTTAGATCTCTACTGTCATCTCAGGTGAGATGGACGGTAGAGATTGTTTCTTCTTAAAAAAAATTATTATAATTTTTTAATTTTTAAAAAAAATTAAAAAAATTAAAGTTTAAAGGTGATTGGATCTCCACCATCCATCTGATGGACGGTGGAGATCCAATATGGAGATTGGATCTCCACCCAAAAAAAAAGAAAACAAAAGAAGGAACTTGCTGGAGATCAGCGCGACAAACCCTCCAATCTGGGTTCGCCTTCATCTAGGTATTAAAAAAAAAAATTTCGAGAAAGAACCCTTTCTGGGTTCGAAGAACCTACCCAGAAACTGGGTTTCTTCGAAGAACTCAAACATTCTTCCCAAATTTTTTTTTTTTTTTTTTTTGAGATCCATTTTCCAGATTGGATCGCTACCGTCCACCAATCTTGATGGACGGTTGAGATTCAATCTGAAAAATGAATCTACATTAACTATAATTAATTTTTATTTTTCATTATTATTATTATTATTATTTTAATTTTTAAATAAATCATAACTGTCTATTTTAAAGATAGAGGGATGAGATTTTTTTTTTAAATTTTTAAATTTTTTATTTAATAAAATTAAAAAAAAGTCTGAAAAGACAAAAATACCCCTGACCCTGTTAAGTTTGACTAAAGTCAACTAATGGCAGGGGAGGTCATTGTGAATAAACGATAAAGTTGATTCTACCTGTAGTTGGCAAAACCTAAGGGGTTGTGGGTGCAATTAACTCTAATTATTATTACAGTTTATTATCTTAGATTATTCTTTCTTACTAATACTATATAACCTTGCAATTTTTCAATTTTTCTTCAGACATGTAAACTAATTGTTGAAACGTGGAACTCATTATTAGTTGAAGAAAAGTCGCAGTATAGGAGGTATATAATTCAACAACAACAGATTATCCCCTGTGTACCAGGGGATGGTAGCGGCCCACCTGAAGACGAAGATATTCCCAACGATTTAGACAACCCTCATGTCGATCAAACGTTCACGACTCGGTGTACCTTATCACGTTTGTTCCGGGTTGTTAGTGGGCTGACAGATGACCAAAAAAAGGCTATGACAGATTTAGGTTTTGGCAACCTCCTCCTCATTGCAAGCGGACGCCTTTGTCGAGGGTTATGCGGTTGGCTTGTCCACAACTTTGACGCTAATTTGTGTTCACTCTATATCCATGGGAAATCGATCCCCCTGGACTCCTATACTTTCACTGAGATTATGGGTGCTTCTAACGGAGGAGAGCCGATTCACATGGACGAAGAGCATCACTCTCTAAGTGAATGGGCGTCTACATTTTGTGTAAGTGGTCGTGTAATCTACATTAATCAGATAGAGAGACGACTTCATGACATGACCTCATTCGATGCAAAATTCAAAATTACAATCTACTTGTTCTTGCTGGGCTCTCTTCTAGCACTCGGAACTTTCGATTTTGTAAGTGCAGACTTCATCGCACCTCTTATCAATGTTGCTGCCATCCCTTCAATAAATTGGTCTACCTGATGCTTCAACTTCTTGTGTGATGGCATTTATAAGTTCAAAAAAGTGGCAAATCGTCAAAGACACAATCTATAAATAGTTGCTTGTTGTTTCTTCAGGTACACTAGGTGTTTTTCTTTCATTTTCAATTTACTGTTGTAACGTCGTCATAAATATCAATTTTTCACTTAGCTATTTTATCTCCATTTGCTTTAGCTGGATCCTCAATACCACCAATTCAAAGCTGGACAACCGAGAAAATAAAAATTTGTTTACGACGTCTCCAAAATGCAAGTGGACTTAACAGTATGGAGGTACACTTCCATACTTATAACATTTCAATAATTTATGTTAACTACTATAAATATCTTCCATTTCAAATTGTTTACAACTCATTAATTTAATGTGCATTGCATGTAGGTGGCAGTTTCTCAATATGTCCTAAATGTATCCGGCATCTGACAATCTCCAGTGGGTGCCCCATCCTCTGCACCTACTAGCTTCGTGAATCAGAAAACTGATGCAAACGATAACCTACTGCAGACGATGTTGGGTGAAATTCAGTTCCTTAAGGTTGAGGTCACCGATATGGGGACCAAGGTCACCAAGCTCAGGTCCGAGGTCACCGAGCTCAAGGATAAGGTCACGAAGGGCAGAAACAAGGGCAACAAAGGAAAACAACATGTTGATGACATCGGTACTACCGCTGATTATACCGTTCCACGTTCAACCTTAAAGTCAGTGGATATCGGTTGTTTCTATGGAAGTATGAAGATCATGATTATGTATTGAATTTTCTATGGAAGTAATTTGGTCAAGATTATGATTTAATTCCTAGGAAAGGAAGGAGGTCCTGGTTATATTTTTAATTTGTTAGGGAAGTATGAAGGTCATATATATTAAGTTCATTAATTTTCTTTGAACGTATGAAGGTGAAGATTATGCATTCAATTTTCTAGGGAAAAATGAAAATCATGGTTATGTATTTAATATCCTATGAAGTATGAAGGTCATGGTTATGTATTTAATTCCTATGGAAGTATGGAGGTTAATATTATGTATATTATTTACTGGGGATGTAGGAAGGTCAAGGTATTGTATTTAATTTACTAGGGATGTATAACGATCATTGATATTTATTTAATTCCCTATGGAAGTCTGAAGGTCAAATACATGACTGTTAGGGTTTTGAAATTATTAAGTATATTGCAGTATTCATTATAGCCTAATTCATAAAGTAAATTGCCTTAAATGAAGATAAAACTGTTCTGATGGTTGTTGAACAACTGGTTGTATTGGTTGTTGAACTATTTTTTGAAAAATAAATGTCATAGATAAATGCTATAAAGATGAAAACTAAATTTTCCAATTAATTTGCTGCCCTGTTGTAAGCATCCAAATAATGACATGGAACAGCAAATGGTTTCTGTTTGTTCTGTTTACCTTTGAAGGTTTTCAATTTTTAATAAAAGTTTTGTATAGGTTTTTGGAAAGTCCATTTTCATCATCTTTAGTTGAAGTCCTTTTTTTTTCTCTTTGAACAAGTTTCTAGGCCACATTGTTGAGATCAATGTGCCATTCATATTGGGAACAACTTTGACATTGGGAAATTATCAGTTCGTGAGATATCAAACAACGCGAACATATCGGCTTGCGAAACAATAACCATCGCGAAAAGATTTGCATGTGATAGCTCACCATCATCGCGAATAACACAGTTAGTGACAGTTCATCTGTCGCGATCTGATCAATTGTCAAACATGTAACCATTTCACGTTAAATGTTAAGTTGTTCCCGAAAAAACTCTGACGTTGGTGGGAACATTGAAGTTGTTCCAACCAACGTCAAAGTTCTTGCCATGTTAACTTGTTCCCGGAAAGAACTTTAACGTTAGGCCAAACGTCAAAGTTGTTCCCAAAAGTGCAACTTGTTCAAACGTTAAGTTGTTCCTGAAACAACTTTGATGTTGGTGGGAACGTTGAAGTTGTTCCCACCTGCGTCAAAGTTGTTCTCACATTAACTTCTTTCCGGGAACAACTTTAACGTTACACCAAACGTCACAATTGTTCTCGAAAGTCAAACTTGTTCCCACGTTAATGTTAAGTTGTTCCCGAAACAACTTTGATGTTGGTGAGAACGTTGAAGTTTTTCCTACCAACGTCAAAGTTCTTGATACATTAACTTGTTTCCAGGAATAACTTTAACGTTAGATCAAACGTCAAAGTTGTTCCTAAAAGTGCAACTTGTTCAAACATTAAACGTTAAGTTGTTCCCGACACAACTTTGACGTTGGTGGGAATGTTAAAGTTGTTTCTACCAACGTCAAAGTTTTTGCCACGTTAACTTGTTCTCAAGAAGAACTTTAACGTTAGGCCAAACGTTAAAGTTGTTCCCGAAAGTGCAACTTTTTTAAACATTAAACGTTATGTTGTTCCCGAAACAACTTTAATATTGGTGGGAATGTTGCAGTTGTTCCTACCTGCGTCAAAGTTGTTCCCACACGTTAACTTCTTATCGGGAATAACTTTAACGTTACGCCAAACATCAAAGTTCTTCAAAAGTTGTTATCACGAACTAATATAGCGTCGCGAAAACTTCAATTGGCATTGCGAACTATTTTAAAATAATTTTGCAAACTAATTAAAAAAAAGAATAAAAATGTATTACAATTAAAAAAAATACATTTATATTTATTTAAATACATACGAATTTTTGTAATTTTTTATTTTTAATTATTTACTAAATGTTTATGTATTTTAGTAATTTTATATATTTATTACATTTTTATGTATTTTTCTTATTTATTTAATTTTTATGTATTTTTGTATTTATATTTTAATATTTTCATTATTTATTATTAAATTAATATATTTATTAAAAATATATTTAAAAACGTTTCAGCAACCGGTTTGTTGAAACCGGTTGCTGCACAAAAAAAGCGGTGGGTACCTTTTAGTTAGTAGCTGGTCCCTTTCAGAACTCATTAGAAACAAACACTTAAAAAAAAAAAAAAAAAAAAAAAAAAAAAAAAAAAAAACATAGTAATAACCCGAGAGAGAGAGAGAGATGGCATTCGGAATATCATCACGCCTGTTCCTACTTGTGTTGTGGTTTCTGCTTCGGTGATAATATCCTCTGCTCGAAGCAGCCATCAACAACTCATCTCAGGATTTTATAATAAGGGAATAAGATCCAATTTGAAGATGGAAACTGAAGCTTGCAAGAGTAGTTCAGCTGCTGATCATCTCCGCAGTCCTCCTCGGAACGGCCTCGGAGAAGAAGAAATGAACATTCAAGACTATGAACAACCAAAACCGATCCCAAGCACGATCCTCATGCTCCTCCTCCATTACTGCCTTGAAGGGATATTATTAAAACTGTGGTCTGTTATGTATTTGTGTTGGAAAAT